>LJPJ01000884.1:131590-215279 GCA_001430935.1 Amauroascus verrucosus
CGGGGCGGCGGCGGGGGGAGGTAGTTACACAAATTAGCCGAGTGAACAAAACGATCCTGAGCTGTCAATGCAGCCCTTGCATCCCACTCTCGTGAGGACTTGGGGAGAACATTCCTCCTCCCCGAAAAGGGTTCCTTTGAGACAATAGGACGCTACCGTGTCAGTACTGGTGTGTGTGTGTGTGTGTGGAAGGAGGCGTACTTATCCGCATGATAGAGCGTATGTTTTACCCTGTTGCCGGAGATGTTTGCATGTTTTGTTGGTAGAACAGGATATACATATATACATACTATTTACTTTGTAGAGCGAGCGCGTTGGGATCAGGATATCCTTGCCAACCCCTACTCTATCCGTGATGTTTTTCCTTAGCGACTAGCTCTCCGGCAAGGGAGGGTGGCCTCGTCCTTTTTTTCTCATTCTTGTTGGGAGAAAGATCCCGCGCGCTTGCGGCTGAGGCTGAGGCTGTGAAAGGTATGTATGCTCCCCCCCCTTTTTTTTGGGTTATGCCTATGGGTTCATGATGGGATAATATGATAGTATGGGGAGGGGGGTTGGAAGGGAGGGTTACATGTGGTTGTGTGGCGTCTGTTGCCTCGTTGGGAATGGAATTATTTTTTTTTTTAATCTCACCTTGTTGCTTTATGTTTCTTGATTTGTTCGAGGAGAGGGAAGAGAGAGAGAGAGAGAGAGCGCAAAGGCGGCCGGAAGGCTAGTTTCTAGTTGTTGCGCTATACGAAAACTGGTTGAAGACCTCTCGTCTTAACTGCAGAAGAGGAAAAGAATGAAGATCTTCCTTCGATCGGGCCGGGTTTATTTTGAAGTAACTAAGTAGTTAGTTATGCCCTGCTTTGTTTCTTTTTCTTTTCTTTTTTTTTTGATTTCCCATAACTAGGCCCGGCCGAGACTGGGATCGAATGATAAAAAGTGCATATGGTTTTGTGGCGGATTTTGCTTGATATATGCATAGTACACTAGTATACAAAAGGGACTGTGTAGATAGTAGTTTTCCTAGCCGCCCGAAACCCGGGAGGCATTTCGCTTCCCGTAAACCGGTTGGAAAGAAAATCTTTATACGGGAGGGGAAGATTGATGGGAGGGGGATGAGGAGGGCCTTTTTTCCTGCTATTCTCCTTGCCTCGTTTTCTTCGTCCGTTTTTTTTTTTTTTTTTGGACGGGATTATGCATAACGTTAGGATACTTAACGACTTCATCCTTGTAATGCTGGAAGAGAGAAGCTGAGGAAAAGCGGGAGACTGGTACGGCAAGAGGCCTCCTGTTGTTATACTGGAGTACTTGTCCTTACTTTATTTTTTTCTTATTTTTTTTTTTCTTATTTATTTATTTTCTATTTGTTTCAAGGTTGTGTGTCCCCAAGATTCTACAACAGCATTTCAACAACCTCGTGGTCCGCAAGGATCGAGAGACAGTTGTAAAGTGGGACCCAACGCATACACAATATGTAGATGTTATGCATGTATGCATGTATCTATGGGATGTTGGGATGTGGAAGAGTAGTTATTGTGGAGTGGGGGAGGCCAAACTGACAAGCGCTCAAGGGCGGTTAAAGCCGTGGATTGGCAGACGCATATGGAAAAATAAAATAAACAAGAGACAAGGAAGAGCAGCTGGGTGTGGCCTCTCGCAATAAAACATTGCACAAGGGAGGCGATTCTTCAGATGTGGCCTGTAAGACGGTCGAGATCAGAAGGAGCCTGTCAATGACATGCATCACTTGGAGAGGAAGAGAGAGAGAGAGAGGCGGCCAGGGAAGCAAAGGAAGAGGAGGAGGGAGATGAAGAAGAACCTTCCTTACTCTAATCGAGAGAACAAGCAAACCAGACGCTCTCTCTCTCTGTCTCTCTCTCTCGGTCGTAAAAGCAAGGTTCGCTAGCAGGACTAAGCAAAATCTCCTTGCCCTTCTCCCCGGCCTCCCCCGTCAGCAAAAACCCTGTCCTTAAATGAGAAGGAATAAGTCATGGTGGTAGTAGTTAGCAGTAGTAGAAAGACAAAGGCGGTCAAATTCTTCTTGCGTCCGAAGTTTTATGTAGTTGCTTTTGATTCTGCTGAATTTTTTCTTTTCTTTTCCTCTCTTCTTTTCCTGGTCTTGCCGCCAAGTGGTTTGGGTAGAAGTTGTTATGTGTGATGCATGAAATAATGCCAGTGCCATTTTCGATTATGCTGGGGTTCGTCCTGGGATCGCGGGATCAATGCTTGCCTGTCGAAGGTGAACCAACAAAGGACGGTGTGAGAGGGAAGGATGGGAGAGAGAGACAGACAGAGATAAGAGAGAGAGAGAGAGAGAGAGAAGTCGGCCCGGTGCGGGAAACAGAACAGAGGCAAAAAAGAAAAAGAAACGAAAAGCCAAGGAAGAGATGGCTAACTAATTGACTCGGAGTACGCGGCCGATGAAAAGAAAAGAAAGGACTAAAGGCGTGTGATGTGATGTCCTTTATTTCTTTTTCTTTTTTCCTTTTTTTTTTTTCTAATCTGAAAATCGAAATGTCTTCCGCAAAAAGTAATAAATAAAAATAAACGATACATGATAATAAAAATAAAATAAAAATAAGAAAATAAAGGCTCTTCCGATCGGAAAAGATCTCCCACAGCAAAAAGTCCGATCGGTTGTGAACCTTGAGCCTCCTTTAACTTTTTTTTTTTCTGCCTCCTCTTCCTCCGAAACTAACGCACATACCATTTAGGGTTCTGGTTACGTATAAATTAATAATGTAATCACTAAGAAGAGAAGAAAGGGGTTTGGCCGGAGAAACCCTGTGAATAGCACAACAGCCCTCCCAAGGAATAAGGTAGGCTGGGGAACTGGGGGAGAGAGTGAAACAGGCGGCAAGGAGGAGTAAAAGAAGGACCTGCATGAACCAAGCACACGTTCTTCTTCTTCAAGAAAAGCAGCCCGAGCTGGCTTATTTTTTTTCGTAAATGCTTCTATTAATGCCGCTGCTTCTGGGAGAGAGGGGATAATCCCTGACACCAGCAGCTTTAATAAACAATAGAAGAGTAATAACGAATGGAGGAAGAGGCTAGGAGAAGTGGCGGTGATGAGATTCACGTCCAACTCGGTTGTTTGTTGGAATACTGGCTGGCCGATCAGGGGAGAGAGAGAGAGAGAGAGAAAGAGCGCGCCCGACAATGACTTGATGACTGGAAGAAGACGAAGAAGAGGTATGAACATAATAATAGATGACGTTTAAGGACTGGGATGTTTCTATATTTTTTTTTTCCTTTTTTTCTTTTTTTTCATCTCCGGAAACGTTTTCTTTCTTTAAAATTCTCGTATCTTTACCGAGAGCCTAAAAAAAAAAAAATGGGATGACGAGTTTTGAAGCTGGTTTGTCAGGTAAAAAAGCACATGTATATATGTGTGTGTGCGTGTGCGTGCTATTTATGCCGGGTGGAGGGGGGTTTGACCGGGTTCTTCACACGGAAGAAAATAGGTGTCTATGGGCCCCCCCCCGACGGGCTAGGCTAGGCTGGGCTAGATGGAAAGGTAAAGGCAGAGACAGAGAGAGACAGACAACAGAATACACTCGTAGACAGCGGCAAGCGAACGAACGACAAGAAGAAACAACTGGAGGCCAGGGGGAGGTTCCGGCTTGGCAATGGAGCGCTACGGGAATATTTCGCAAAAAAAGAAAGAAAAAAAAAAAAGAGAGAGAGAGAGAGAGAAAGGGAGGCAGATACTCCGGAGTAGTTAGTGAGCTAAAGGCGGTTGGTTCGTTGGGGCCGTGGAAGAAGGGGTCGTACGACCGCGCCGGGCGGGCTGTTCATCGGCCCCTTTTCTATAATAGCATGTGTTAATGTGCGAGAGAGCGTCAGAGAGAGAGACACGCGCACACCGAGAGAGAGAGAGAGAAAGAAGAAGATGTGTGTGTCGGATGTAATCAAGAATTTAGTTTCATCGGTAACTTGTGATTGTCGATCGACGTTTGGGACTATTGGAAGATCCTGCTTGTTGCTTTTTTCCCCGCGTATTTGATCGTTCATGAGTCGCCCGTCGTCATTTCACAGCCCGTTCGGCTTGTTCGGGTTCGACGCTGCTTGGATCACGGTAAATCAAAAAAGGCAAAAAAAAAAGAAAAGAGAAAATTAAAGAGAAGCTCTAAGGTCGCCCATTCGCTCTTTGAGGCCTTTATTTTTTTTTAGCCTTTTCCTTATCCTTCTTCCCCCTTTGTTTCCGTTTTGAGTGTTTCTTGTCTCTTGGTTAACGGTGATGGCCGGAACTGCCTCCCAGGCCGAATCAAGCCAGCCACCAGCCAGACAGACACGGGATCGAGCTCTCTTCACCGATTCCTCCGAGATTCCGTTAAATTTACTTTTTTTTTTTACTTTTTTTAATTTCTTTTTCCCTTTCGCAGGCGATAGGGAACTAGCAAACCGTGGGACCATTGGGAAGAGACGAACGTACTGTACCTGACCTATAAGTTGGGTGGTTATTCCACTCCGTAATATCGGCTGGATTGCTACTCTCGGCAAATCCCCCGTCTTTTTAATCAATCCCAGACGAGCATGTAGTTATTCCATTCATCCCTACGAACAATTCTTTAACTGCAGTAACTAATCAATCCCTGGCTTAAGACAAGGTTGCAAATAAACTTGTCCTAAACTGAGTCTTATTCTCCGTCTTTTTCTTTTCCTCCTTAAGCTGCTGATGCTGCTACTTATGCCTCTTCTCTCTCTCTCGGGTTTTCGCCGTCTCCTTGTCCCCGACGTTGAGAACTAAACTGCTCCGTTTATGCATTCGTCGGCTAACTAAATTGACTACCTTGAAGGTTAAAATAGCACCATCTCCTCCATTTCACATCGTCAATCACAGGATAAAGAAAAATTAGTACTGTGCCTACACACGCACACACACAGAGAGAGAGAGAGCTAGTAACTAGCATAGCAAAGTACTAAGCATGTAGAGTCGGCATTAATAAACGAAAATCAAGAGATAAGGAAATAGAAAAAGAGACCATCTTCCTCGGTAAAACTACCATAAGGAACTCCTCCTCCCCTTCAATACAGCCACCGAACCAAGAACTTCTTCCGTCAGTAGCATCTTCAGCATCGTCGTCGTCCCCGTTGTCGTTGTCGCCCACCACTCGGCTTCTCCTCCCTCCCCTAACTCTAACCCCACCATCCCCTACCCTGGCCTGGCCTGACACGGCTACCGAACTCCAGGCCATAATTACCCGTTCCCGCGCTGGAGGGTTTTTTTTTTTTTTTTTTATTTTTGCGAGAGAAACAAGAGGAATCGATAATTCCCAGAGAATACGACCTTGCAAATCCTCCGAACCCAGCACCTAGACGCCCTACCTCTCTCCCTTGCTTGCCTCCTTGCTTGCCTCCTTGCTTGCCTCCTTGCTTGCTTATTGGGCTGCTAGCATCATAGTCATTATCATCGTCATCATCATCATCATCATCATCATCTCTACGAAACCACTGCTGTCACTGCTACTACTACTACTACTACTAACTAGGGGGGCGTAGGAGGCTGCCTTATTCGGCCCTAGTCCCTTTTCCATTTTCTTTCCTTTTTTTTTCCGCCCGAGAGAAAAAGAGAGAGGGAGAGAGATATCCCTCCCCCCCAAAAGAGGCCTAAATAGCTCCCAGTCCAGCTTCATTTCATACCTTTCTCTTCTGCTTCTTTCCGCTCTTCCTGCCTCCTCCGCCTCCTCCCCGTCGCTGTTTTGTATGTCTCTTCCCTTTCTAGCCTCATTCCCGAGGCCTCTTCTGCCCCCCCGGAACAACTGTAAGCAACCAACCTCCCTCCATGTGCATTTGTCGTCAAGCAACTTCGGCGTAGAAAACCGCTTTCCTCAACCCCCATTCTATTTCTTCCTTCCTTCCTTTCTCTCTCTCTCTCTCTCAATCTCCATCCCCTGTGCAAAATCTACTTTCTGCCTTCGATTTTTGTTCTAATTTTTCTTTCTTTTTTTTCTTTCCCATTTTCTTGTTTCGTCTTCTTCCTTCTTGACTGGCATCTCCCGGTTTGTCTCGCCATCATCTCCCTCTGACCTCCTCTACCTCTCACTCTCACTCTCACTCTTACTCCCCTCACTTCCCTCTACACAACACCTTGCATTCCTATTTAACTAAAAGAACATCCTACCAATGCCCTACCAGAAGACAAGGCAAACAAAATAATCCCTCGAGAATCCCTTTGTTGCCGTGTGTCGCCGCGTTCCCTGTTGCTCAGCCCTATTTGCTTATCCTCACTTAGCTCTTCTGCTTGAACCCGCTCGACTTCAATCCCCGCCGCACATCTTTAAGTTACTGATCGCGAACCTTTTTTTTTTTACAAAAAAAGAAAAATACCCGTTTTGTCGCTTTCTACTCCTTGTTCGGCTTCTGTAACGGAGGAAGATATCTCAAGAATCCCACATAATACTTTGTTATCCGTCTTTCTTCCGCATTGCTCTCTTTGTTACACGGGCAAAGCCGTAACGCATACGCGGTCTCGTGAAAAGTGCTTTGGACAACAAGAAGCCCGGCTTTTCTTGAAAAGAAAAGAAAAGAAAAGAAAAAACAGGAAAAAGAAACAAACGAAGAAGAAAAAAAGGCATCTCGGCATCCACCTAGCGAAAACAACGACGCCGTTTTCCTTTTCTTTTCTCTTCTTTTTCCATTTTGAATTTGGGTGCGATCTCGACGGAAAGTACCACACGCGACCCTAACGCCTTCATCAAGGAAAAGGAATAAGAATAGGAAGCAGAAAGAAGAGAAGAAAAAAAAGAAAGCAATAGAAAAGAAATGTTTGCAGCGACGTGACAAGGATAGATCCATACTTATAAGACACGGAGGAAAAGACCAACAAGAATCGGACTCTTCTTATATTTACCATCTCATCTCGACTCTTTTCGTTTCTTCCTTCGCCCTTTCCCTTCTGCTATTTCTTTTAAATACCTTTTCTTTTCTCCTTTTGTCCCCCCCCTCTGAACCCGAGATTCCGAAATTTCTAAAATCTATTCACCGTGGAGAAGAAAAAGGACCAACCCGCATTGAAGATGCGCTCGAGCATTGCTTGCTCTCGCTGCAGGCGGAGCAAGATCAAGTGCGTCAATGCGGGTATCGACACCACTTGCCGCGCCTGCGAGTCGTCAGGCAGAGAATGCGTCTACCCAACCCCTGCAATCGGTACCGCCGGCGCCGCTGCTGCTGCCAAGCGAGACCTTGCCGCAATGGCCGACGGAGAAGACAGAAATGGAGATTGGGAGAGCCCAAAACGACAGCGCCCGAGAAGGTCTGGCAATTCCGTCGCCGCCGCCGGAAAGGACGCCCAAAAAGCAAACGGCCACCATCTCGCTCTCGACCCTACCATTCTAACTGTCAAAGTCTGGGAGAGTTTATTCGATTCCTTCCAAATGCACTTTTCCACCATTCTACCCTTTTTACACCCTACCACTTTTCTTTCTCAGATTCGCCAGCTCTCCCTTCAGCCTACCCAACCGGACTCCTCCTCCTCCTCTGCACCGCAGCCACCCGCGAGCAGGCATTCACAAAGTCCTGCTCCTCGAGCAGAGTTATCGCCTATGATTTTACTTGGAATCCTGACCTTGACCGCTCGTTTCCACCCTCAGCTAACTCAGCACCATTCGCCCTCCTCGCCCGTCAACCCTTGCAACCCCCTAGTAGCCTCAGAATTCTACGCCAACGCCCTACGCTCGCGCTTAGTGGGAAATGATGGAACCGACCTTGCGTCCACCGATCTTCATCGCGTACAAGGCTTCTTGATGCTGGGCCTACACGAGTGGGGAATGTGTCGCGGCACAAACGCGTGGATCTACGTCGGAATGGCGATCAGGTTGGCACAAGCTATGGGTTTACCCTTCGAAGCCGAAAACAACGACCGCTTCTCGCGCCGCAGTTCCATGCATTCGACCCTGGATCAGAAGGATCAGAACTCGGACGATGTGATCGAGCAGGAAACAAGACGACGAACGTTCTGGAGCTGTTTTATTATGGATCGCTGTCTTAGTGGTGGCAAATTTCGCCCTAGGATGGTAAAAGTCCGCAATGTCGGCATCCAACTTCCTAGCGACAATGCATTTGCCTTTGGTGAGCGAGTGCGAACGTCACGTCTGAGTGAGAATGCTGGGAACCGCCGATCTCAGAGCTTCGAACCTCGTGTCATCCCCGGCATGCGTCAAAACGGAGGTTTGTCTGATGATCTAAAGCTCCGTGCCAGTGGATCCATTCTCGGGGACCCGAAGCAATGGTCCAACGCGAGCCATCGCAGCGATGGAGTTGAGAATGGAATTGATCGCTGGGAGCTCGGTGCCGAAGAGTGCGTCCTGAGTAGATTAATACGAATTCTTCGTATCTGGGGAAGCATTGCGAAATGGTCTTGTGCTGGTGGAAGAAGGTTAGTTAGCGCCAATTTCTTTGCAACCCACCTCCTTTTTCATTCATTCATTTTTTTTTTTTTTCCGTCCCAATTACTTTGCTTTGTGCAACGAGCTAAAAAGGAATGTTCTCCCCCTTTCTTTTTCCACAGGTTTGATCAATATCCTCCGTGGCATCCCGATTCGCGGTTTAATCGGCTAAAGGAGCTTTTGATCGAGTTTCAGGACGGCCTGCCGCGAAATCTTCAGTACAGTGCTCGAAATACCGATACACACATTATGTACAAGAACACCCTGGCCCCGTATTCGCTTATGCATATTATTTACTTTCTGTCGGTCATTGTACTACATCGGGCCTATGTACAATTCTTGCCCCTGCGTGCCATGGATCCGCAGGGACCACTTGACGAGCCTTCGTTCCCAGCTGAACGATGTAATACCCCTGAAGGTTTCTGGAGAGACATCACCAGGGAGGTCTTCCGAGCTTCTCGGCACATGATCGAGCTGGTCAAGTCTTGTTACGATCGTGGCGTGCTCATGGAGACACCGTTGGTTGGGTTCGCCATTTACAATGCCGCCTTTATGGGTGTTTATGCCGCACATTTTAATCATATGGACCAGGAGGGTTACATTTGCTCAAAGCCAAGTTCGACGGATGTCATTCCTGGCTTAGGTGGCCAAGGACAGGCCGAGATTCGCAAAGCCATCGAGATTCTCGCGAATATGAGGCCACGACTTCCAATGGCTGTTGGCTGGTTCCGCACCATTCACAGACTGTACACGTACTTTGTCAAGGCCAGGCAGGACTACAAGCGCTCCGCTAGGAAACTGGAAACTGCCACTTCGAACGAGAGTGGCAGAAACTACCATATTCCGAACGTTGCGTTTGGTGGTAATCCTGATGAATTAAGATTGCTGGAGAAGATCTTGTCTGGTATGGGTGTTGCTGAGGATCATGCAGCTGACACCAATGGCATCAGTGAAGAGCCTGTTGCACCTCATGCTAATGGGACTGAACACACTAACGGTAGCGATACGACAAGTAACCATGTCAAGAGTGAGTCCGGCGACGCAGTGGATACCAATGGTGACAGTGCCAACCGTCGAGAAGCCTGGGTTTCAGTCAATGGTACGGCTCATGAACCAAGCAGGGATGGAGAGAGACATGAAGGTCCCATCCTTCGCCCAATCGAAAATGATCGGTGGACAAATCTCCCGGGACCACCTCCGCCGCCACCATCCTACAGCCTCCCATCTATCCATCACCATAACCTACCAACAACCACCAGCACATCTCAATCTCTCCCGTCTTCAGGAGCATACTCCTCTCAAGCACCAGCCTCGTCCTATCTTCCCTCTGCAAATAACCGTCTACAACCACTCCAACCCTGGCCCACAGCCCGGCAACCCCCACCTCCTCCATATTCGCAATCTCTTCCTGCTCTGAATGCCCTTGCTCAGCAAAACTTCCCCATGCCTCCACTCGCAACTTCTACACAACCACCACCCCCCCCTCCACCCCCGCTACAACTGCATCATCACCAGCAGCAACAACAACAACAACAACAGCATCTTACGCCACCGCGTTTACTTGACGGCGGAGCGTCACGCATGATGTCTCCACTCCCCCCTGACTTGGGAACAAGCGTGGCGTGGATGAGCAGTCTAGGTGGTGATGATGTTATTGCGTTTGTGGAAGGAGAAGGGATTGAAAAGTGGTCGAGTGGGACGGCCACGGCGCACGTTGGGGTGCAGAGTGGGTGGTTGACGACGATTTGGGAAGGCTGTGGACATTAATAAGAAATAATGCCATCCCGTCTTACTTCATTTTCGTCCCTTTTTCTGTTTTTTTTTTTTTTTTTTGCTTCGATCGCGATGTGTACTATGAGAACGGGTCAGATTTATATTTTTGCCTGTGTGTATATGTATTTGGTGTTTTATGTTTTATGTTTGATTATGGGGTTTCTTTATTCTTCCCCTTCTCGTTGTTTGGGTTTCTCTGGTGACATGGGATATTAAGGATTTTTCAAACTTTGTTGAGGATTGACGGAATATGATCATCTCTTATTGTTAACTATACGCCCTGGGAGCTGGGATACAGGACCTCTGCTCTATTCTTATTTGATTTTCTTTTTTTTTCCCTCTCCGTGAGGATGGGGTTTTATGAAAATCGGATCTGGGCCTCTGGAACGGCAATGGGAGCGGGAAACGGGATGGGACTGGCATTTGAAAATTTTTTCTTCACTCCCCTTTTGGTTTGAGGTATGGACTTTTGTTTGAGTTCAAAACAAAAACATGCATTTGTTTATTCTGTATGGGTTAATTTCTGCTTGATTTAAACTCTCTCTCTGTCTCTGTGTGCGTGTGTGTGTGTGTACCAATTTAAAGCATACCTTACCTGAACTAGTCTGCCTCGCAGCAGTCTCACCTGATTATTACTTGGAAAGACAAATTGTGCTTTTCTTTCTGTTTTCTCCCTCCCTCCCTCCCTTTCTTTCTTTTCTTTTTTTTTTTCCTAGGTCAGGTTAAGGCCTGATTGCTGAAATGACGACTTGACTTCTTGAAAAACCCTTTCGAGGACCTCAAGCGACCACACGAGCGTCTCATGATTTGTATCCTTGACGGTGATAGAGTCAAAATCCCAAATACGCTGGAAGCTATCAGCCTCTTTCTTATCCCTTCCAGTCCAGCACTGTTCGAAATAGGCTTGCCCCCGTTTCCCAATCATAGGGTCAGTTTCGGCGAAAATAGCTTGCACTTTTAGTCTCCCCGTGTCTACACTTTTGCTGCTGTTGCTGGTAATGGTGGTGGTGGTGGTGGTTATTATGGGATCTTCCTGCTGGCCCTGCTCAGCCTTGGCCAGTTCACGTACAAACTCTGCGTAATCTTCGCATTTGCCCCATGACCCCGGCGGGCATTTCTTCAGGCATATCAAGACCTCTGTATTGACGCCTACGACATTCTCGCGGAAGATCATCTGCGGTCCGCACTTTTCAATCTCGGCGTGGACGTCGATTGGTAGGCGGTATTTTGCCTCGATGTCGCGCCGGATTCTTTGCAGGAAAGGCGGTTCTGGGCTGGAATTTCCCGGCAGGTGCAGGCGGATTTTGTGGATGGCGATGCTGCTGGATAGGAGTGCCGGGGCGCCTCTGAGGATCATGAAGCGGGTGATGTGGTTCCAGATGTTGAAGGTTGGTCTGGGGAGTTTTTGGGCTAGGAGCATTGCTGGGACGCGGGAGTTGGTCGGGGAGACCCATGGACCTTGGTTTTTGTGTGAGTTATATTGATTTTATATATGTATATTTTTCTGGGGGATTTCTAGGGTGGGTTTGCTTGTAGGGTTGGATGTACTGTTGTGCATTGTAGTGCATGGGTAGATTCCGGTTTAGGGAAAACTCCCAGGGGCGGTTTTGCTTGATTAACCCCTGGTATTGGAGTTTTTTTTTGAAAAAAAAAAAACCTACCCAGAAGTGCAACGTAGGGTCGCAGTGGGTGTAGGATGTTCCGGCAGTGGAATAGGGTATTGAGCAAGTAGATGGCGCCCGCGCTATGCGACGCGAGGGCGACATGCTTGATAGAAAGATGGCCTAAAAGGCCGCGGACTGTTTCAACCCAGACAGACACTCGATGTTCAACTGGGACACTAGTTGAACCGCCCATTCCAGGGCTTCGGGGCCAATAATACGGATTAAAATATTAGAAATTGGAAAAACGACTTGATATATATTTTTTTCTTTTCCCCTCAAAACGGACCTGAACATACCGATCTATGACTAGCACGCGAACTCCAAGCTGGGCCGCTATGGTGTGAAGATAGACCGCAATGTATCGCGAGGCAAATTGGCCCGGTAGAAATATTAGAGTAGGAAACTTATCATTGTTGGGATGGGCGGACGGTTCTGGCGTGGCGCCGACGTCTGCATATGTCACTGTGAGCTGTGGGTGCTGCGGTGTTGCAGGCAGGACGAATCTCTGGTGAAATCGGATTTGAGAGATGAATGCGAGCGCTCGCGAGTGAGCAGAGTCGGGATCTGTAGCAGGAGTTGCCATGAAAGCAGTAATCCAAGTAGAGCAGTGAGAGTTACATTCTCTCTTCTAGTGATGGTAAGTACAAGACTCCGGGCAAATTTCAATGTGGGGGAAGCTTCGTTATTTTAACTATTAGTTAGTTAACTAGCTTTTTAGCAGTCAAAATCTGAGCCATGGTCAAAAACGAAAAAAAAAAAAAAAATCAAAGCAACAACCATTTCTATCCTGGCTTATTCTTCCTCGTTCTTCAGCGGTCAATCGATCGATTCATTAGCTCCCCGGTTTGCAAATGAATACTACCTATCTGCGCCGTGTATCGTGAAGCTGTTGAAAAACATGTGCCACGGTTTTCGAACATGCAAGTAATGCTTTCCAAATATTACATATTTCAAATAAGCTTGAACAGACTGACAAGGCATAATTAGGTCACAAGCATCGCGGAGGGGAGAAACGCCTAGCGCTGCGGTCAAAGCTTATCGAAATCGGATCAGTTGTGGCTCGAGAAAATGTCTCAACGAGCCCTTGCTGCTTCCGAGCCTGGTACCGGGTAGTATTAATTTCTTGGAAGACGCCTAATGAGAAGCTATAGAATACAATGTCTTCGGCTTGTTCCTTTTCCTTCTCGAATGCAAAGATTCCGGTGCTTAGCCGATGATGTCATCAGTGACTCCGGGCATCGCAGCTCTATTTCGGGAATTTACGCCGAAGGCCCGGCTGGTTTCGGGCCGGTAACTAAAGAGTCATGTGATGATATCCCCGATATCTATTGCTCGATTGCAGCGAGCTTTCAGCCTAACGCAGTCAACAGCTTGGAAGATGGTTTCTACCAGACATCTGCATTGATGGTTGTGAGAAGCATTTGGCCTTGTTTTTTTCGCAGAGATTTCTTTCGAGGGCGATTCTTTCTTAACCTCACTGATCTAAACCAGACGAACATCTTTGTTGATGACAATTGGAACATCAAATGCCTTATCGATCTGGAGTGGGCTTGCTCCTATCCAGTGGAGATGATTCATCCTCCATACTGGTTGACGAACCAGGCAATTGATTTAATCATCTTTGATGATTACAAGAACCTTCACACGGAGTTCATGGAGGCTTTCGCAGAGGAGGAACTTCAAATCAATCCGCCGACATCCCTTCACTCCATTATGCAGCAGGGATGGGAAAAAGGGACATTCTGGTGCTCTTTAGCGCCCAATAGTCCCTCGGCGTTGTTCACAGTATTCTATAATCATATTCAATCCAAGTTTTCTAAGACTCATGACGACCCAGCTTTTTGGCGAATCACTATGCCTTACTGGACTTTCAACACCTTTGCGTTTATTGAGCAAAAAGTGAAGGATAAAGAGCAATATGAAGTCTCTTTGCGACAAACATTTCAATCCTAAATCTCATCGCACGGCTTTGCATACAAAATCTCGATAATCTTCATCAAGTCTATTTTTGTCCTACGCTCTCACTTCCTTCACCGCTTCGCTCCTTATTATGGAAATCCTCTATCTCATTTTGGAGATTCAGAATCGCATTTTTTCCCCTGTTCCAATGCAGCAGAACTTATGGAGCCGCGCAACCCTCTGGTTAATGAACAGCAAAAAATGATGAGTTCTAGAAGCTATCATTTATATTCTAGGCACTTTGCACGCACGGACTTGCAATGAACCTTGCAGACGTGCTGCTGATGCACCTAGAGCAGTTACTCCGCATGCTACTAGAGGCGGATTCGATTTGGGTGCTGCAGTCTACTGACGTGGCTTTGCATTCTGAGGGCCCTGCATGCGCTCGGGCGCATGCTGGCTAATGAGAAGTAAAATTGAAGCAATATCTGAAATTAATATCCAAATGTCATTATGATCAAATGCGTCCTCGGTATCGATTCGGGTCGCGATGTGAGTGCGTAGCATAATAGGTTAGGGGCGATATTTCCTGGTGGGACACAATGATCACCTGCTTGTGTCCCAAAGCCACCTTGCATTCTTCCCTCGCCCTAGCCATGGCCACCATCATCGATCAATAAACTGCATCGCCAGAGATCTGGATACCTTGAACTTAGAGGTTTGTGACATTCCTTTATCGAGGACCGACCTGCTAACATTGGATGCGATCGCAGCAAAGGCCTAGATTCCGCTCTTTCCTTGCCGCGAGTCGATCCGTGAAGTATTCTATACCTCGTTTTCACAGCGGGAACAACTGGTAAGCCCAAAGGCGTCGTCATCACCTATGCCAACTTCACCACTGTCCTATAGACTGTTTTCGTCAATCGTCGAGAGCCCTGGACTTTGCTCCGTAAGCTTTTGATGTAACGTATCATTCTGGTACTCCGCTTGGCCCTTTATACTTGCCATTATGCAGGATATCCTCTTGAGCAGTATGTCCATGGCAAGAGGTTCGTTCCTTGCTAGCCTGGGACACAGGGGACATTAGTTACCGCTTCACTCGGCACCCCAGACATGGGATTTGCGCCTCTTGTCAAGAACGATGTCCAGGTTGGGAGAGAACGCGACAAGCCAAATACAAGACTTGATAGGCCTCCCATCGTTCACAATATTAGGGCTCTTCCGGAGAGTATATGTAATGAGGTTGGCAATATTGGTAAAATAATACCTGGAGTCGTTGGTTAAAGTAGATATCAATCAGACGAAACGTGCAGATGAAGTGAAAAAGTTGTACTTATGCCCCTGACACTTCGGATAGCGGCGACGAACCTATGTACTAAAGCAACATACATTAGAATACGGGGTACATTCATCTATAGATCTATATGATTCATAGTTACCCAATTCTACAAGGATATACACAGACTAAAGCAAAGCCCCAGGCTACCCGGCGTAGCCAAAAAGCCAAAGGGTGTGGAGGCCCTAGTCTGACATTGACTGTCTTGCGGCTAAAGCCGGCATATGTAGTAGAATAATATATGTACAAGACCTCATTGTGAGACTATGCGTATATGTTGGGGCTTGTTCCCAGAAAAGGAGAACAAAGCTATCATCATTTGAAATCAGTAGCGATCAAGGACTTGGTGAAAGAATTATGTTGTCAATTAGTCTCACTGGAACTGTGCCTCCGCCTAGCCCAGAGTCTTCCTCGGGCTGTGGTTCCTCGAGTGGATTCATTCTAATTGCACCACTCAATACGGCTCCCCTCGAGCCATCAACAGTGTCCAATTCCTCTAAGGACTCGGGATCCGCAAGGGAAACGTAATCCACGTCGAATATTGCTCGTTCTGATGGCTGGAGGCCCTCCTGTTCTTTATAAATAGCATCTGCAATTCTATGCGCAGCTCCTAGAATCTCTTCTCTAGAGCGTTTGCCGGAAAGATACGCTCTTTCAGCCTGCCTCAAGGAAGCAGAGAGGACCAGGCCGACCTTTCGACGCCGGGTACCTAGATAGACATTGCGAGAGCTCATGGCAAGCCCATCAAGTTCACGAACAGTGGGTCCAATCTTCACCTCCGTGTCCAGGTGGAGGTCCTTGACCATTCGCTTGATCACCACGGTCTGTTGGACATCCTTTTGTCCAAAGTAAACTCGTTCTGGAGCGACAATGTTGAAAAGCTTCATGCAAACAGTTGCTACTCCACGGAAGAATACAGGGCGCGATGCCCCTTCGAGTAATGTGGCCAGGGGTGTGATGGTGACGAACGAACCGTTGCCGTTTAGTTCAGATGTTGGCGGAAGGGTAGGGTACATGACTTTTGTAGTTGGCGCAAAAACGGCGCTAATGCGTCCTGGAGTATCCGCGGCAAGCTCCCGATCCAATTCCTCTAGCTTTTGGATATCCTCCCTCCATGTCCGCGGGTAGCTCTCCAAATCTTCATTTACTCCGAATTGCGTGGGATTGACATATATACTAATGAAAACATCGGTATTCTCTCTGGCCGCTTGTCGGATCAACGAGAGATGTCCGTCGTGCAGGGCGCCCATTGTGGGAACGAGTCCAACAGTTCGGTTTGAGGATAGGAGCTGCTTCCGGTATTCACGGAGCGGAGGGACATCCCGGAATATTTGAAAGCCTGGAGTTCTGGCATTGTGGGTCACTTTCGTCCCGTTGGAGAGCCTATAAGGAAGGGCTTGATGAAATAGATTAGCACCATCTCACTGTGAGGCTTGAACGACACCTTACATGAGAAAGTTCTCACCCAACGGGACATGATCTTGTGATATCCAACAAGCAAACGTGAGCTATAGACCTTTGCGAAGCAATTTCAAATATCCAGATCATCGGAAGCGTCAATGCGTATGGAACACAGTAGTAATACATGGATCGATGGATTTGAATGGGAAAAACAACTGAAGCAAGAGCGAAACAAAGTTGCCAACGGTTGTGATGACGTCTGCAGCGTTGTTGTGATCATTCTCTCAACCAGGAGTTGGCGCTTTTCCGTATTTGGCTTAGTAGCCGCGGCTATCACTGCTGCATCGCTTAACATCCGAGGGGTTTTTGTGCCAAAGACTGGTAAGTCAAATTTATATTTGGCCTCTCTATATCCTAACTGTCCGTAAAAGATTGCCCCACCATGCTTGGTTGACCAGCCGGAATAGTAGATAGTACTTATATGATCATTCCTTCACAGTCGTCCATTAAGTGAGTTGAAATATTCTCTATCCAAAGCTCCATGTCAGCCTTTGGGTTGGGTGACTCTTTTCTTCGGAGCCTCTCATCGTCACAATCTTCAATGTCAACCCACTCATGTCTATGTATTTCGCTTTCCAATGGAGCACCCGTAGCCAGCCGAACACGCTTCGCGTTGCATTCGCTGATGCAGGCTCCCTTTTGGCGTCGAGAGCTTCATAATTAACGTTGAGACCTGAAAAGACTTGCGGCACAGGCGAGAAAGCCGGCACCAGTGGTGGATCGCAGATTTGATGTACCATCCTACCATCTCGACATGCCCACTTCCAACCTGCATACTGAAGGCCATGTCCAACGCAATTTGCATGTTTGCGGACGTCAATGTCAGTATGTGCAAGGGCCGTAGCACCAAACGGCATCCACTGACATATAGGCCAACGTATATGGCGCTCCTCTTGGGCAAGATAGATGAGCCGGCATTCGTCGGAGCGTAGAATAGAGCCATTCAGCAACGGCGGCTCACGGACAGCTTCCTGCAGGAATGATTGCATAGTTCCAGACCACATTGCAGCATGGGGATCAGTAGGTATTAGCCCGAATCGAGCATTCCGGAAGATATCATTTTGCATGTTCGTAATCATACCACTAAACCATAGAAAAGCGAGTCGCGGAACCCGACTCGTCAGAATGTGAGTGAGAACGTGATTGTTTTCCATAGAGTCTATAACCGCAAATGTGGATTGTAGCCATGGGTCTACCATATTGCAAGCTATCCCAGGCCCATAAAAAACACTTGCTAATAACGCTTGGATTCCCTTCGTATTACAGCTTAAAGTAAGGAGTTTGTCCAAATGGTGAGACTCCTGCACCCAAGCAAGATTAAGTTGTGTTCTGCACTTTGACATGTCCAATTTTGATGTTTCCGCGCAGTTAAGTCTGGGTCTTGGTAGGGAGATCCCTTTTTGGGTGCCGTTGAGAAGTGGAAGGAACAACACCGCGGACGGTGCTGCATGGTTTTGGTCCATAAGATCGTGTAGAATACAGTAACCCGATATGAAGCTGATGGCAGTTTCAAATGGTATGGCAGAGTTTGATGAAATTGACGGGTTTTGTAGCCGGTAAGCCTGAATCTTGGGTCTTCTGGAAGCGCTATCGCCCAAGGAGATCGAAATTTGTCTTCCCCAAAAGTACTATATGCTTCCCAGCCCTCTCCTGGAGCTGAAACTGCTGCCCACTATCTAGCAGCATCATCACTAACTTCGCCTATATCTATTTTGTTCAGCGGACTCGTCACCGATGTGTTTTGCTTGACTGTTGGTGTAGGCAAGCACGGTGGGGCTAGGCAGAAGTTGAGCCCAACGCGTTGAGAAAACATAGCTCCATGCAAAAATTAGGATAGAAAGATGATTCTCTTCGGTGCTAAACCACTTCTGATAGCCCTGGCCTGGGTCTGCAAACGGTACGAGAAGGGTCGGACGGTTTGTCGAAATTTGAATCTGCAATTGTTGTTCTAATGGTCGCATGATATACGGACCTTGCGATGTTGCCCAAATTAAGGTTCCGGTGGCCCAGAGACGACCATACTGGCGCTCTACGGCTAGATTGTCTAGAAAGGGAGGCTGCTGTTGAAGAGCATCCTGGATATGAAAACAAATTTGGGGAAGGTTAGATCCTTGTGTAGCATGTATACGGAGAGTCTCCCAGGTGCGAAAGCCTTGTTCGTATACTGCTTGACGTTCCTCGTCGCTTGGGCGAACGGTTTCCCCATAACTAATGCACCAAACCCGTTCAGAGTCAAAAGTTGGATTGAAGTTTGATGATTCCGTATCAGTTCCTGTAGCAAGAAGCGGTCGTCTCATTTAATCCGGCGCAACTAAATGAGATTAGCTTCGAGTCTCATCGCTCTTCATTGCCTAGTGTTCCTCTCATTGGGGAGAGAAGCGGTCAAATTTGAAATACCAGTTCTTATACTCCGTAAATTGGTGCATTTTCATCGGAGGCGGCAAGCCATAACATGGCTGAGAATATAATTAATAACCATGGTAGCAGAAAACAGAAGTTGTTTCCAGCCAACTTGCCTTTACATGTTAACTCAAAAGTCTAGGTTTCGAAACGATATCCTAATTTAACGCCCGGCTCAACCATCGGCTAGAAGGAACATAAAATATTGAGACTTGGATGGAAGCATTCCCAAAAATTCCATCTCCAATAAGTGTCTGCCTGTATATATTCAAATTGGAATCCAAACAAGAGATTTATGCTCAAAGTGCCTCTGCCATGCAGAGTCAGTAAGTTGAGCCATTCCAGCAATATTAACAAGAAGATATGCACTGAAGCTGCTACATTTATTTGGATCCAAGGAAATTGTCCAGAGGTTCCAATTCCATGAATTGTAAGGATTTGGCTCCGACAGTCAGTCGTATTGATTAGATTCAAAGACATCTCAGCATCAAAAATCCCGTCCCGCAACGGCTAACTCACCTCACCATCTGTGGCTGATCTATACATAGGTAATCAGTGCAGCTGTCCTTTGTACTTTGTTGCCCGAACCGTAGCTGATATGCTGCAAGTAAAAAAATTAGTCTCGCTGTCGGAGAAACGACACACGGCATTTCATGACATCGGCCCTATCTACTAGTTTCCTATGCATGGCACTCGTTATTCTTTCAGCTTCAAAAGGATATCTCAACATTGGCTGACAAAATCCAACTTTGTCGTTATTAGACGGAGAGTGAATTCGGTACCAGGGGTTGTTAACTGCCGAGGTTGGAAACCTTGTCGGAACTGGAGGATCTAAATTCCTGGTCTTGTTGGGACAAACCGACATTTGGTCTGTCCAGTTGAGCTTGACGTCTCCTTGACGCTTGAAACTAGCGGCCTCGACTTTCTTGCTACGAGACCACTCGGATTGTCAACCTGGGATTAGTTAGTTATGGGCTATCATAGAAAATTCTCTCACAATACCACCGACCCCCTCAACCCACACTCTACATTCACATAAACCTTCATATCCTTAAAACTCGCAATGCCCTCCACAAAGCCCACTGAAGACTCAACCAACTTTGCGCCTGACCTTGAAATTGTAGGAAGTGAAGTTCGCATCCAGCCTACCGGTTTCACTGCCGGAATTAGCACTGAAGATGGTGGTATTACCGAGCGTCGACTAGTACAACAAATGGGCCGCTTTCGACAGAACCCATTCGAGTTTCTACGGGAGATCAGCTTGTTTGTGTCAGGAACAGGGTGGCGAGCATACGACGACTTCGTCGGCCAGCCGATCTTCTACTCCGGTTTTACGGAGAAGGTCAAGACTGAGGTTTTAAGCCACCCGTTACTCCAGGGGAAGATTGCCGAATTGGCAGAGCTAAGGACAAAGGTGGAAGAGAAAGAAGGATTACTAAATGGCCTTTCAAATCAGAATGGAGAAAGGTCTGCTCGCCGGAAGAATGAAATCATGGCCAATTTGCGGGAGGTAGTGGACAATATGGTTGATAATATGATTTGCAAGATGGAAAGCAAGACCTTCATTCGAGGAGCCTACTATCTATGTACTCAGCTGCTCACAAGGGCCTATCATCAAGGTAAGACTCTTTGCGGTTCTTGTTCGTTTGTAGGTCGAATTTTGAAAACTGCATCGCATGACGAAGACTCGATACTTAGCCCATAGATGTGTAGGAATCCACGTTTCTAGCGAAGAAGTCCTCCGCCTAAGAGCAGTGGCCAAAGAAGCAGCTGAGAGAAAGCAATCTATCATCTTTCTGCCTTGCCATAAATCCCACGTCGATTACGTCTCTCTACAGCTTATCTGCTATCGCCTTGGAATTGCCTTACCCGTCGTTGTTGCGGGAGATAATCTGAATATCCCTCTTCTAGGACCATTCTTACAACATGCCGGTACGTCTTAGAAGTAATTATATTGGTCTAGGTCTGATGAGCGATAGGTGCAATGTGGATTCGTCGCAGCTTTGGTAACGATCCTCTATATAATACGCTCGTTCAAGCTTACGTCGATACCCTTCTCAGTAATGGTTATAATTTCGAATGTTTCGTAGAAGGCGGCCGATCCAGAACAGGCAAACTCTTGCCACCAAAGTATGGCATTCTAAGCTTTTTGCTAGACAGCGTGTCCTCTGGCCGCGTCGATGATGCCATTATATGCCCGGTCAGCACTCAGTACGATAAGGTTATAGAAACAGAGTGGGAGACCCGCCATCTCGATCTGGCTTGATAGGTATGCTAACGTTGAAACATAGGTCATATATCAGTGAACTCCTCGGTCAGCCGAAACAAAAGGAAAATCTGAAAGACTTCTTGTCCTCGTCATCTGTCTTATCTCTCAAATTGGGCCGCGTTGACGTCCGTTTTCATGAACCTTGGAGCTTGAAGCAATTCATAAGGGAGCAGTTAACTCGGATCAACAAAGTGCCCAACGGGAATAACCTCATTGATCCTGCCGAAAGAGGTCGTATACTAAGAACGCTTGGCTATCGCGTGCTTTCGCAAATTAATGACGTTTCGGTAATAATGCCAACAGCATTGGTTGGTACCGTGCTTTTGACACTTCGGGGCCGTGGGGTTGGCAAAGCAGAGTTGGTTCGGCGGGTTGACTGGCTGTGTGACCGTGTGAGAGCGAAGGGTGGACGAGTTGCACACTTTTATCGAGCCCCAACAGAACACGTGTTGAATCGTGCTCTTGAGGATCTGGGTCCCAAACTCGTCGGCGAAGTAGGCGGACTTGCGGAGCCCACTTTTTACGCAGTGGACAGGTTTCAGCTCTCGTTCTATCGCAATATGACCATACATCTGTTCATAACCGAGGCCCTGGCTTCTGCTGCAATGTACACACGTGTGAAGCAGGGCGGAGGACCAGCAAACCAGCGAATATCTTATGACGAACTACTATCTCAAGTATCTTTCTTGTCACAGGTTTGGCTCCCTCGATTTTAACCTTTACCTTCAGTTCTAATTTCATGGCCAGATCTTTCGCGGCGATTTTATCTTCCCTCCAGAAGGGTTAACTACAAATCTCGAAAAGACGCTACATGGCTTAGAACGGGATAATGTAATCAAGGTCACCAGAAACTCTGCGAATGTCCCCTCTGTTGTTGAATTAAGCGACCAGGAACGGCAGTGTGGTCGAGAGAATTATGACTTTTACTGCTTCCTTATCTGGCCATTTATTGAAGCCGTTTGGCTCGGAGCAGTCTCGCTGATGGGGTTGACGCCACCGCTTTCGAGTCCCGAAACCGTCTGGGTTGACATGAAGCAAGCACAAGATAGCGCTCAAATGGTGTGTTGTTCACATTAACTGATCTTCCCTTTCTGTTGTTTGAGCGTCATTATTAATTATGATGTTATCTAGCTAGGTAAAACGCTTTATCACCAAGGTGACCTGTCATATTTTGAAGCTGTGAACAAAGAGACCCTCAAAAACGCGTATCAAAGATTTGAAGAGGAGGGAATCATAATCGTTGCGAGAAGTAAAGAATCCGGTGTTGCAGCAACCATGCGAATCGCGCCCACTTGGATGCCCGAACGAGATGCTGAAACTGGTAGGCTCCTTCCTCGTGGGAGACTTTGGGATTTTACGGACTTGATAGCCCAATCGCGGCGAGAAGGGTAGGTTAAGTTTTGTTCCTCGCCTAATCATAATTATGTCTTTGCTTATGATGCTACTTTTAGGAAAAACCGTCGAGACGGCGCGACTGTCTCATCCCGGGTGCTGTCCATGAGCGATGTAGTCGGGCAAGCACTGTTCCGAAAAGCTGCAACCCCAAGCTCTAAGACTTTAGAGGATCTTAAGTTATCCACAACCAAGATGAGACGGACAGCAATCAACACATCATCCAAATTGTGATTTAAAATGCCATTTATCCCTATCATATTGGCAGAATTTGCTACTGATACCCGCTAATTCTTTTTGTCAATCTTATTCCCAATGGCCGCTTTTTTGTAATATATCCTACCAATTAGTTAACCCGGTACTACATAGCATCGTTTGGAATTTTTGCATTTAGACATATTCGATCCTTGGCCCAGGTTTTTTGTATATATGTGTTTGTTTTGGGTCAATCCCTGTTGCAAATCAGAATATATCGTTGCGGTCTAAACATGAGTTGACATTTTTTTATATTCTATCAAATATGCGTCTTAAAAGACATTTTTTTTTCCGTTCCTGTTCTCTGCGTAGTCGCATGCTGAGAAGGGAGGCATTGGGATTATTTTATATCTGCCTCCGAAATGGGTATACTAACTTGGCTGCGCTTTTAGTAGCGAGAGCGACGGACAACTTCAGACACATGCCATAGTGAAGCTTGTGTACTATAGCACGCTCGATAATCCTGGAGATCGGCATATGCTTTTACGTTGCACTCTTCATGATCCAAATGGCATTGAATTTCGGGACCATATGGACACGACAGAACGATCATTCCGGCCCAGCAGCTTAAGGACCCGTGTGGCCTCCGAGAATACTATTTTATCTTCTCAAATTTTTCCTTCAATATTCCAGAGAGCTATATACTTAATACGCCGTTATCGATATCAGCAAAGGCCAAACTGCTTTACCATGTCTTCTGCGTACCTAGTCAAAACAATGCACTTAGCTACCCTGGCCCATCACCACTACAGCGTACACTCAGGTACAGAACACTTTTCGCTCGTAGCGAAACGGAAGGTCCATTGAACTCGGTTTTGTCGATATGGAGGCAACCCCAATCAGATGAAGGCCCTAGTCGCTCATACCTACCACGGTTGAAAGGCCATTCCGCACGTTGAGATATTTAAGGGGTATTTACGGCAATACACAGGTGTGGCAGGCTACCAAGCCTAGTCCTCTATGAAAAGCGTAAAGAGGTCGACTTCTTCCAAATCCCTCTAGATGGATTGGAGTGCTAAAGCATAGGGGATTGGATCGATGGCATTGGCGAATCGTTCGATAGCTTAGGGAATTCCTTAAATAGATTTTTTCCAAACGTCTCGAATGCCACCTTAGAAACTGCTAATCTCTATATTTCTTTTGTTTTTTTCACCCTATACTATAAATCTTTGGATATGCCAAATGTATGGCTGAATTTCTTCGAGAAACACAGGGACCGAACCACAGAGGTGAAACATCCTGCAAAGAGTACAGGGTCTTGCACAGCATAATGTCACAAGTTTACCTGGCGGGTCACGTATAAAAGTCCAATAACAACGGTAGCCCTGCTAGGCGTAAAAAGGAATATTCTCCGTGCGACGCGGCATGCCTCCACGGTCGCAAGGTGTCATCGAGGAACCTTTGTTCGGAGGGGCGGTTTCAAAGCCAGCAGCTAGCAACCCACCTGGCATCCACACAGCCCGCACTCGCGCACTCAGCGGATGGCTGATGCTGTTTCCTCGATTACGTTTCTCGGGGCGATGGAGGGTGGCACTATGACTAAGCAATGTCTCGGATTCTTTGCAGCGCACGTATTAAATACAGATTTGATACGGCTATCATGGTTCCCCTGGTAACCGTATGTTTTAGCGGCTGCACGCGTACTAATATATGGTCTCCCATTGGCTGGATCTCTTAGCTTTTGTCGCAAAGCGCTAGTAGAGTCTTTCCGTACGCGTAATCCAATACCCCTAGGAAACCGTCGTCATGTATGATGCTTGCTTGTACCAAAGGTTGGCTGTTCTGGCTGTGCATCTTTTTTTCTTGGTGTCATTCTTCTTCATCTTCCCCGCTAATTGCTCTCTACTTCTTGTAATATGTGTTTGCTTCTACCTTCGCGACGTCAGGCTAATCTACTTCTCTCATTCTTGCCATTCGCTTACTCCTGCAAACTGTGTTGTTGAGCTTTTGAGGAGCCAACGACCACGCAAGGCTGTGAATACGTGTTCTGGTTTGTGATATCTCGCGGGGTTTGTCATGCATCTAAAGTCTTATTGAGCCACCGATGGGGAAATGTATGTCGTTCCACTTGTACATCTTGAATTTGTCATTGTACTGATTGAGATTTCGTCCTTGAACAGGGAGATACGCCGTGATCTTGGACGCGGGCTCCTCCGTATGTTGCATCCTCTTCATTCACCGGGCAAACCAAACTAGTTTACCAGCGGGATGTTGACCTGACATAAACCGTTGCAGGGCACTCGCGCACACGTTTATCGATGGCCGGATCCCGGAATGACGCGTCCCAGCGCGAAATTCAAAGACATTGAAAAGTTACCTGAGATAAGCACAAGTAACGAATGGACGAAAAAGATTAAACCTGGTGCGACCCCACATGCTCCAGCGCACTGGCTACTGGGATACTTATTAGCATAGGCATCTCCTCTTTTGCACAAAATCTCGATCGACTGGGTCCAGATCATCTCAAACCTCTCCTTGATCATGTCCGTAACGTTGTTCCCTCCAATACATTTCAACAAACGCCGATATTTCTCCTTGCGACAGCGGGTATGAGATTGCTGTCAAAACAGGAACAAAGGCATATCCTCACGAGCATATGTTCTTACATACGAGAAAATACGAGCTTGTATTTACCGGATTGCACCGCCCACGTCAAGGTCATTGATGGGAAAACGGAGGGTCTATACGGATGGATTGCAACAAATTATCTGCTAGGCGGTTTTGATGAGCCGAAAAAGCATAATCATGGCAAAAATCACCACACATACGGCTTCTTGGATATGGGTGGTGCCTCTACACAACTTGCTTTTGCTCCAAATGCAACAGAAGCGCGTAAACATGCAAACGACCTAACGCTATTGCGTTTAAGGACGATATCTGGGCAGCCTAAGGAGTACAAAGTCTTTGTAACTTCGTGGCTCGGATTCGGTGTGCAAGAGGCAAGAAATCGTTATGTCAAGGCTCTGCTTCAAGAGCCTAAGAGTGGCCAGCAACACGCTGACCCTTGCCTTCCTGAAAAGCTAACTACATCTTTTGATGGAACAGTCTTGTCATCCAAGTCTCCGGTAACAGGGAAGGGCCCATATTTGATTGGGACTGGGAAATTCGATGAATGCTTGCGGCGATCGATGCCACTTCTGGCCAAAGATGTCCCGTGCGAAGACAATCCTTGCTTGCTTAATGGTGTCCACGTTCCAGCTATTGATTTCGACGTCAACCATTTTGTCGGAATAAGTGAATACTGGCACACAACACATGGAATATTTGAAATGGCACACAAAGACAAGGCATATGATTTCAATACCTATCAGACGCGTGTCAAAGAGTTCTGTAGTATGGATTGGAAGCAAATAAAAAAGGGAATCTCGAAAAATAAATGGGGCAAGAAGGTCAACGAAGAAAGGGCGTATCAAGTGTGTTTCAAGGCCGCATGGATAATAAACATTCTTCACGATGGCATTGGTATCCCGCGAGTTGGAATTGAGAAGATGCAAGACTCTATTACAAACGGGACCAAGGAGGTGCTGAAGCACGGGAAAGAAAAAGGATATCTCGATCCCTTTCAAGCTATCAACAAGATTGACTCCACAGAAGTCAGCTGGGCCCTCGGAAAAGCTGTTCTTTATGCCTCTTCGCAAATGACACCAGCCGAGGATACCTTGCCTGTGGGTTTTGGCAGTAATGTTCCCGGCATTCCTGACGATTTCCAGTATCCTTCGTCTCCACATGTTCCTGTACTCAAGCCAGGGCTATCTCAAGATAGCACTAACACCACTAGCGAGCATT
Source organism: Amauroascus verrucosus (assembly GCA_001430935.1). Lineage (NCBI taxonomy): Eukaryota > Fungi > Ascomycota > Eurotiomycetes > Onygenales > Onygenaceae > Amauroascus > Amauroascus verrucosus. The sequence goes on from LJPJ01000884.1 coordinate 158,198, forward strand.
GGCACGATTCTCTGTTCGACGGTGATTCTCCTCGCCGAATCCCTGGAATTTTCCTTTTTCTCTTAATTGTTTTAATTGCTCTTTTCTTTCTATGCGGCCACGAACGCAGATCACGTGTCTATCGTAAATTGGGCCTGTCCAGGGGCCGGGGAAGCCCATACAAACGAAGACGGCTGTTTGGCGGAAAGATTCCATTTCTTCGACGCATTGGAACTCCGGCATATGAACGGGTGCTTGAAGAGGGAGCCCATGATTTTGAACTCGGAGGTCTCGACTCCGATGATTCCGACCATTCTCCCATAACCACATTCCACCAGTCGAAATCTGCACCGAATTGGGGAAATCCCCACCATCATCATGCTACTCTAAAATATGCCCTTGATAATTCTTCTACTCATAGCGTCGGATCTGCTGTGGAGATGGGATCCATGAATAACTACGTTGATCGGACAGGCCTGGTCATCCGGACTGAGAGTAGAGATCGACTCTCCCCTCTCACGCTCGGCCCGACATTAAATGGTCGAAAGTCTAGAAATTCGAGCCCTGTGAGGCATAAGAGCTCTTTATTAAATATTTGACGCCCTCCTGCAGAGGTTGATGTTAGGCATGAGTGGGATTTGGTGTTACCTAAGGTTAGCATTACTTTCTTCGCTTGCGGTATTATGTCGGCGTTTTAAGCAATTGGGGACTGGAGCAGGTAATCATAGGATCGGTGTTGCGGGCGATCTGGGGCCGGAAATGGGAAGGGAACGACATCCTTGATCGTTTTGCATTCATCGCCTGGGAAGGTGATTCATTCCACTTCTTTATATTTTTTGATCCCCAAGGGACACAGTCAACTTTACTGGAGTTGCATTACCTATTTATAATTTATGCTTGAGATGGACATAGCTATGCGCTGTCTTAGTTCGCGTGTGTTTGTATATTTACAAATAGATGTATGGGAATAGTCATCATTGACCGCTGACCAATATCTCGTCTACTTGTGTTCATATGAGAAAGCGGTGTTGCATATTCTGTCATTTAAAATACTTATTAAAAGAACCTAACGAAAAGGACAACTTTCAAACCAGAACTCCACATATCTTTTTTTTTTGGAAATATGACCTTCGACAAACCCATTCTAGGAAGACTGAAGCCATTTTCCAAACTATATCTTCATATCCACGTCCTCGTCATCCATCGCTCCCTTAGGTATCCGACCCTCGTTTAACTCTCTCTCCAACTTCGCAATCTCGTGCAAACTCTTCGCCTCGCGAATCATCTTCTCCACCCTCTGACGCTCCTTGTCTGTCAACTTGACCCGTATGCGTTTCTCGCCCCCTTGGGACGGAGAATATCCGCGTCCGCTGGCAGAGATTGTTGCGGCAGAGAGATCGTGTGTACGTGATTTGGTGCCCATTATCTTCGAAGCCAGGGAGGACGGCTGTTCAGCTGAGCCAAAGAGTTCGGCGGCTTTGGCGCGTTCGGCATCTTTGACTCTTTGGTAGTCGAGGAAGCGGACGGATGGAAGGAGCCAGATTACCCAGTGGCGATAGTGCTTCATCGATGACCGTCAGTGGTTAGGGGCGTATAACATGGCAGAGGCAACAGGTCTTGCTAATTTGCGCGTCGGAAGCAAAAAGGAGAAATGCTCACCTCTTTTCTTGTTACTGGGTTTTCAAGTAGTGCGAAGTGTGTCAACCTCGACAAATTCTTTAGCGGTTCAAGATCTGCTAGTTCGCCTATATTATTCGCGGTAAGAACGAGCGTCGTCAGGTTCGGTATAGACTGCGCGATTGACGGTTGGATATGCGAGACCCGGTTTCGCGCGAGCAGTAGCGTCCGTAGGCGTGGGGAATAGGGGAAATTTGATATCGAAGAGATGTCGTTGTCGGTGAAATCAATCGCATCTTGATCCTTTTTGCGGAAAACGAGAAAAAACCAATCAGCCTTCCAATTCATAGCAAGAGGGAAAACCGCGAGGAAAAAAAGGGCGTTTCAAACAAGAGAGAGATTCATACCCGCGCAACACCCAAATTCTCAATAACAGGAATTTTATGGCCTATAATCCATTCCCAAGAAAAACCATGGTATCAACGGTGCTCATTTTTTCAAAGTGTAGTATCTGCCCCTTTCAGACTTTGCCATACGCACCTCGAAGGTCGAGCTCTCGCTCTTTCAAAGGATTGAGGTAGGAGATGGAGCTTTGAATCAACTCCGTTGTGAGACGCATTTTTAGATGATCGTCGAATTAAAGTCCTAGGCGCTATAGATCACTTAAGATAAACATAGACTCATAGCAATAAACACGTAACTGAGGCTTTTCTGCCAGTTGCAAACCATCAAGCTGCAAGATCCAAGCAGCTAGTGTCGGCACGTGACAAGTGATTAGTTACTGTTAGTACCGACGGTTCATTGGTCATGTTCATTGCTATGGAAGGGTTGCTCCGGTGGTCTAACTATAAGAGGTCGTGTCACGTGCTAGAGGGGTGAGCTGGATTACCTAACAGTGACTCTTGGCAGCCCGTCACGCAACCAATCTCGCGGATAATGTTATTTCCTGCTCATCTCCAGTCACTCACTTCTTCCTCATGGCGTGGTCGCCGCAAAGTTGAAGCTTTCGACGGATTATACGGCTGGAAGCCATTGACTACTAGTTCCGATATGCGTGCTTCGGTCCTACACTGCTTATCAGTCTTCGCAAGGCTTTTCGAGGACCAAAGCCTTGGCGAAATCAGACTTGTGTACTACAAAATTCTTGTCATGACCTTCTATGATCACCATGTAGGCTTTCGTACTCTGTATTGGCCCGATATCCACCGGGGGCGAATTTGACATCTGAAGGATGTCATATACTGTCGAACCAATCTTCTAGATAGAATTGCGATACCTCCCATCTTTCGATATAAGAACAGTCTGTTCGTCCTTTCCACCCACTGAAAGCTTGTATATAGGCAACTGGTATCTCAACATCTGTGCTGAAGTCATTCTCCGACTTTGAGGGTCCTCGATAGGAATCACGATGGGTTTCTTTTTGATAGGTTGTTCTTTGGTATTCCATCAAATTAGCTGCCTTGGTAGATCCTCTGCTGACAGCTAAAAATCCTCTTGCAATCATTCTAGAATCATCTTCCATAGGAAAACACAAAGGCTCTCGTGCTCATTCTGCTTGATGCTAGAAATTAATTCTTTGAAGCGATGTCAAGGCTGAGGTTGAAATAGGCTCAAGTGACACTGGGCTTGGCGCTGACTGTTGTGGGGTTATATATTGATCGCCTGAGGAAGCCTAACCAAACGTCAAGATCCCAACAGCCATCGAATATTTCCTTGTATGTGCGTATGTTCAGAACCCACTGTTCAATTGCAACTCCTCGTTCTCTCCATGTTTTCTGTAGATTCCCCAGCGTCCTATTTCAACCATACTCCCTAATGACTCTCAATTATAAAGAAATACCGCCTTCTCCGGCACCCTGGCGTCCCTTATTTGGGCGCACGTGCAGTGAATTCTCCTTGTCCACCGTACATTATGATGCCACCACAAGCCAAGTGTACCCCCGTGTGCGAACGTGCATATTTCGGAATTTTTGGACAGAGATAAGTCTACATCCTTCTGCTACCGATGAGATGAACAAATTCCATACGCGCACTTCCAAACGTACATCTCAGGATACTGATAGCCGGGCCACCAACACGGCCTTTGAGTATGGCGATAAGCACGGCGATAATTGTTTTGAGGAGGGGAGCAGCAAGGCCTGCCATTGCTTTGACGGTAGTCAGGATACACCCATCAACGAGACAGTATTTGAAAGTGACATGCTCACATTCACCACTGACGTCAGGATGAGCAAAGTCTGCGATCTTATGGCTCCCAATGGTAATGTTGGGGGGCAGGTTGAAGGCGTATTTTGGTTCAAAGAATCTTCAACTCAGTGGAGGGTGAAGGGTACGGCGTTTGTTATCGGTGGGAATTCCGACGATGACGCCGAAAAGAAGGCGCGGGAGGCGATTAGCAAGGGTATGCGGTTGCGTGAAGGTGCTTCAAAGGAGAATACGCAAAATTGGAGTTGGGAAAAGGAAATTACGGCCCAGTTTGCGAACCTGAGCCCTTTAATGAGAGGTGGGTATCCGTTCCATCGACAATGCCCATTGTATTCCTCAACCCCTGATTGCTTTGTTCTCCGTTTGTCGCATTGTGCCTCTCTCCGATTGTAACTGGCTGCCTTTTTCATTCTTTTTCCTGTGTTTTGCGGCTTTTCTTTTTCATTACTTTTCGCGAGAACTACCTTCCAGCTTTCTCCAGCTTTGTTGCCGTGGATGACCCTTAGCACTCCGTGACAATAACTGAGTTTTAATGACATCTAAGCAAAAGGCACTTTCAAAAACCCACAGCCAGGGACCCTAAAATCCAATAAACTACAAAACCCGGATCTTAAGCAGGGTCAGAAATTGTATGACCTCAATGACCCAGTAGCGAGAAACAATTTCCGCGTCGTCGTTATTCGCCCAGAGGATGTCGAAATGGTTAACCTTGCGAACCCCGAAGCGGCAGAAAGAACACGATGGTCATTGGAAGTCAAGGTTGATGGCCTGGGTGTGGAATGGAAAAGGGAAGAGCTATGGCCATGAGGGAGGATTCGTATTGTTTCTATGACTAGGGATAAGCCCCTTTCTAGAGCTCGCAACTAGCGATTGCAGGTATGCTGACACAGATATGTCTATTTGGGAGGAGGCGGATTTGACGCTGATGTATCTAAAGCCACCTGAAAAAGCCTGATGCTGCGTTCTCTGTATTAGAGCATTGTCAGTAAAGATACTTTGTTTGTCTTATGTGCTGGAAAGCTCCAGTCCCCATCGTGTTCTACGCGTAGCATCATCTGCCCCCACACATAACATCAACAGCATATAACCAACTCCCTTATCAACACTTAACTTGAACATATTTCTTACTTTCGTTCTTCTTGTTTGTCCTTCCCTTCCAGCTTAACATCTTCTCAAGCAGCTATTTGTTCATTCCAAAAAGCCTTCCAACGTTTTATCTCCTTGGTCCTAAATCCCTTTTATCATAGTCATTTCATTGACATCTTTAAGAACAAAAAGCTGCTTAGCTTCCACACACCTTTATACCAAATCTTATCACTATCATAAAACAGTTATCTTTTTCCTTGGCATTCCGGTTCACAATTTCTTTCACAGACCCATCGTGCTTTTTGTCACGCTCGCTAGTTATTTGACATCTACCTTATCGCACTCTGCATACCCGTTCAGGTAAGCATTTCATATATGCGATCCAGTTTGCAAATGACAATTATTTGACGTCGCGACCTGAGAAAGCACGGAACTCATTTCTTCCAACTTCGATCGCTGTTTAAGAGTGGTCTCTGGTACATTACCGCACCTCCTCGCAGTCTCTAACAGCAATTCGCCAACAAGAAAACCTGCCCCTCTCAAAAGGTACCTAGAAAGTTCTTTTCTCTTCCTCATTTCCGGTCAATTAGCCACCTTTTGGAAGAATACAAAGCCAAACAATGTGGGATTACAGTGCATCCGAAGCCGACAACAAGATGGCCAGTCGCTGCTCGTACTGTGGCAGATTCTGTTCGCGAGCTAGCCTCAATCGTAAATCCGGTCTTTGTTCGCAATGCAAAATCAAACTTCGTCCTGCCGAGGCCGATCTAGTGTGTGCAAAACAAGCAGTAGGAGCAAAAAATATAGCCGATGACGAGGATGACAACGGCCCTGAGGGTGGAGCATCGGTGGGCTCTAAAATGGAGGGCAAGAAAGATGCTACCGCCCAGGAGCCCGACTCCCTCCTAGAAGAGCTCGGTGAGTCGGGTGAGCTGAGAGACTCCAACCTCTGCGCCCGATGCTGGACAAGGCCGCCGACGAAAGTTTTATATAACTCTCCCACCTGTGATGAGTGCTACCGCGTGGCAAAGGAGAAAAAGGTATGTAGCAATAATTTTTCGGGTTATTTTGTTATGAAAAGATATAAAAGAGATGCTGACACCTTTGCAAAAGGAAGGGTCCCGCGGTACGAAGGTAGGCCAAAATCTGCAGCTATACATTTTCTTTACCAAAGAGCACGAAGAAATGGTAATAAGGCTAACAGATAAGCAGCGGCGATTCCAGCCACCTACACCTCTCCAGCCAGGCAAAAAGCTGACACGAGTTTGTGACTCTTGTCGGCAAAAGAGGAAGAGGTGTCAGCATCGTCGCGTTGTAGACGCCGACGATCGTAAGTAGCTCTTTTCACACAGAGCATTGTTCCATTGAATTTAGTTTCAGATCGTAATGCTGATATGATCTATCTCTAGCTGCTGTTGCGGACCGCCGGCGAAAGCGGGTGAGAGTAGAGATGCACATTGCGGAGGACGTAGAGCCAGAGGGCCTGTCCTCGGGCTCGGAGACCAATCAGATGGGTATGGTGGCCAATTGACCATTTGACTCTTCTTAGATTGGAAATTCATACTGACTATTGGTGAATAGCCGTTGTCTCCAGTAGCTCCAGCGGGCAAACCGCTGCGGAGATTGCGGCGTGCGACTGCGGTCCTGCTGAGGAGAGTCTGCAGTGGGCAATCAATCAATCGATTGGGACTGTCTATCGCAAAGAGATGGAGCGGCTGGTGAAGGTTGCTGAAGCCAAAATGGAAGAGTCAACCAAAGCTTGCGACGCTGTCAAGCGGCACATGAGCTTGTGGCTCTGTGAACTATCCAAGAACAAGACGAAGAGTTCGCAGGTGGATGCGATGTCGAACCTTCAAGTCTGAGAGGCATGTGCGCCGTTATCTCAGATAAGCCAAGGGAATTGCATTCCGAAGCCAGTCTTTGGCGTGGCCTATGATAAGTTCTCAAAGCTAATGCCTCGGTCTCCTGCTCACTTTCCTCGAGTCGTTGGGTGACCGTTGACGAGTTTGACAGTTTTAGTTGCGGAGAGGTACTAGAGTCCATGTTCCCCCAGCTCAAGTTAAGAATGCTGGAATTGAACGGCCGTGACCAGGCCGACTGTACTTGTATCGAGAATCAGCTGGCGGAAAGGCGAGTCGAATGTCTTGTTGGTTTTTTGGAGGTTTTCGGTTTATTTGGTTTTGGTTCTTGGGACGGTGTCAGGACAGGTATTAGCCGTACAGAGGAGTGTTTGTATTGGGAAGACGGAGAAGGCGGCGGTTGATTGGTTGGGGGCGGGTGTAAGGGCCCTGTATGATCAGCAATAACGGTAATCTTTCGTGGAGTGAATTACCAGGTAATCCCAGGGTGGCATTTTGATGCTTTGGGAAATCGCTCAATCCTTGCCCAAAGTCTGTCCCACGTCACGGTCTTTTATTACCTGAGGTTGAGACAACCTGCATTCTCCACGCTTGTGCATAGTCACTTTTGAACTCACCGCTTTGTCGTGCAGCAAAGATGCCTGCAAGAATAACATGCCCATCTTCGATGTTGTATCCCGAGAGTAAGCTTCGTCCTTCCAACGTCAAAGGCCTCCAGTGACACGTATCTCGCATGTCTGACGTAGTTAAGAGAGGGCGGTCCTGATGAGGCAAGTCGAAGCCCTGCAGCGGAGGGTTCCTTTCTGACATAACGTAGTGTAATACAATACACGTACGGGCTTGTTTGTGAAAGTAACATCTCTGCAGACTGCCAGGGAAGGCAATTTAGCTTGCCACGTGATCCGTCTGGGTAACTTACAGTTCGTATTTGTTAAAGTGGAACCAGTTGCCCGGCTGGCCGTCGCTCCTTCCCCCCCAAGCACTACTACTGCCTTCCACTTCTTCTTTCCATCAAAAACGGCCTGTCCTTGTTTTATTTTTCTTCTTTACTCTCGCTCTCTCTCTCTTCTTTCTCCCTCCCCCTCTTCATATCACTTACTGCAACCTCAGTCGATCATAATCCCATTCCCTAACCTCGCTGTCCTCTCCTCTTCAGTCTCGTTGCTATCTGGAATAGGAATGTCTGCCTCTCCTTACACAACTTAGTTCTCTTGCTCTCCGTACAATTGGTACTTTCCGACTCTCCACTTCTCCAGGACTTGACTCGACACCTCCCACCATCAAGCTGGTCTGCCTCCAAATACGAACCCAATTAGGAGAGCCATTCTAAGGCATCGCATACTTTTGCCCTGTGGATTCGCCACGATGAGTCCCTACACTGCCGACTCCCTCAATTGCTTTGCCGCCCTTTCAGACAAAATCCCATCCTGGGTTTCTCGAGTCTCCGACCTCATCGTACACACTGCCGCAAAGCAAGAAGAGTTTAAAGTCGATTATGTTCGATATTCAATTACAGATAAGAAACCCCGGAGACGGAAAGGCAGTTCTCTCCACACAAATAGACCGGATGAAGATTCGGCCAGTAATACAAAGGTACCATCGAATGCCGACGATCCCTGCCTGGAACCTCTTACTCGCATGAAGGTATTTAAGCAGCAGCAGCAGCAGCAGCAGCAGCAACAGCAACCCGCAGATGCGAATAATCGCAAGCGAAGGACGGAGGAACATGACGCTTCACAGTCCGATGAAGAAAATGAACGCGTGATTCGACCCCGTCACCAATTTCTCATCCACTATGACTGCCATACACAGGCTGTGTTGGAGAAGCTAGTACGGGAGATCGGTGGCGCGAGAAATCAAATACGCAAGGGCAGGATGAGCTATATGATGAAGTCTGGATTTGGACGGAGAACGCTTGCAACCGGCTTTCCATCTGATGGCGGAATGAAGCCCGTGTTTCGAAGTACTCGGAACTTTAACAAAACCCCGGGTGAAAAAGAGTCGCCATTCGATGCTGTGGATACTCACTTGGAGTCTGCACAGGCCTTGTGCGAGACGGCAGCACATCAGTTCATACGAAATGGCGATTGTTCGTTAGAATTGCAGAAAACTAATGAGAAGCTCCATTCGGGTCTCGATATTGCAAAGGTTGAGGCCGAGCGACTATCGAAGGAGTTGGAGATTGAAGCAGAAGCCCAAGCCCAAGCCGAAGCAAAGGCCAAGGAGGATGAAAAGGAGCGCGAAGCTAAAAATCTATTAGTTGAGCAAAAGCTTGAGAAAAGCGGAAAGGACTTGAATGGCGCCTCAAATGCTATCGAAGTTGATGAATCGTCTGATAGTTCGTCTATATCTATTGACATTACGGCATTTCGATCATCCAGGCTAAGGCGATGATTGAAAACAATAGACAAACTTGGTCATATCTAAAGGGGTTTACGGCCGGCACAGTTATATAAAAGCTTTCTTGATATCCCGGGTACATTTGCGTTTGATATCTATGCATCTCTGCCCAACTCACTCATTCCTATTTAAATTTTTCCTTTTATATTCCTTTGTCGACATCTATAAACATGTCACCCTTCAACGGCATTTTCTGTCCTACTGATGATAGCGTTGGCTACGTGTTGGGCTAGCATGGCGTTTATGATATGAAATTTTGGACTAGCGACTTCCTGCTCATAATACAATCTCTCTTACGATTGCTATATTTATTCCGATTTTTTGATTACTTTTTGAATATTTAGATCCAGTCTTCTAATAAGACGCCGGTGAATCTGCCACGTGAAGCCTCGTTTAGACTCCTCGAGATCGACCCAGGGTGAGGCTTGAGAGCACATCAACTGGGATAAAGAATGGTTGACAGGGCCCAGGGTGTATAGATTTGGCTGAGGCACTGTTTGGTGGTGCAGAAACGGACATGAGGCCCTGGTCGACTTTGAAAGTCTTCCCTGGACAGTAGACTTTGTCTAGAAGGGAAAATGGCAGGGGGCAGAGCTGACTTACCCTAGGCCAATGTTGATATTTTAATCGCGAAAGCATTTTCTCCGTGTTTCAGTTTGCCGAAAGCTGGTAGAAAGCTGGCGTGTGCTCCTTCAATGATTTCTGACATCCTGGGAGCAGCCAACAGGAGGCGGGATGTCTGGGAAGGGGGGAAGAAACGATCAGACCATACACGTCAACTTTTTCCAGCCACCAGACGGTGAGACACGGCAACCACACCTTCTTACCACATGGCAAAAGTTAGCCTAACCTGTTCGAGCACGAGCTACTCTGCGAGCAATGTGATTCGTGTGAATTCATCGAAATCAGAAAAGCGAAGGAAAAGGGAAAAAAAAAAAAGCAAAAAAAGAAACCGGCTTCCACCAAAATTCTACACACTCAGTCTTTGTATTTTACAGAAGTCAAGGGCGAATAAGCAGTGCTAGAATAATTTGGAAAACAACCTTGGAATCGCATGATCCAAGACATTATTTTGGAGCAGTGTGGTCTTCACCCCTCGAAGTACAGGGGCAATGCTTGTTTGAGTCGGAATTTGGGGAAACTCGCTCCCCAGTTGTTATTCCCCCGATTATTTTTTGCAAGATCAGCATCCCGCGATTCAGAGCGGTCGCTGGACGGCCGCCTGCTCTGGAAAGGAGATATCATGTGTAAATTCAAGGGGCCGGTTCGGTGAAGTAACCCTGGCTTTATTAAGAAATTTGATGCTAAGTTTGCTGGGAGATGGGAAGACTATACGATAGAAGGGCAGGGTATGCGACAAAGTCGACCCTTGATCAGAGGCAAAAATCTTGTTTGATGGCAGACTACCCAGCAAGCTGGACACTACTGGGGTTGGGGATGTAATGGATGGAAGCCGAGAAGGTTTAGCTTTGTCCTCAACTCAGAGCATTGTCTATGTGAAGGAGCTGAGGCTTCCGGGGAGGAGAAGGAGCTGCAGTAGGGAATAAGAGAAGAGTCTAGACAAGATGCAAATGTTCAGGCTTTGAATCTGCGTGCCTGAAAAGTTTTGAATGGAACCGAGGGCGATTGAAAAAATCTTGAATCCAACCACAGCAGATTGACAGTTGATCTTGTCTTTTGCAGATCAGTCCTGATGATAATACAGGATGTATTCTCCGTATATATGATTCTTGCCCTATTTTATTTTTCTGGCCAGCGATTCTGCGATAATAAAAGGGTACCCTGTATGTAAGTATGGAAGATGTATGGGCCGGAGCAGGAATTACGCATATAAGGCAGGGTGTCGGGGATGACAAAGCAGCGTCCAGTGCCAAGAGAGTGGAGGAAGTCGTTGGGAGTGGAGGAAGCACCCCGGTCCACTTAGTGTTCCCGTCGCGGAACCCGCTCCCCGCTGTGGGCTTTACCGCTTCGGGGAAAGACGGGGATGCAGCCCAAGACACGGAATCTGTACAGCTGCGGTATTGTTACATACGTATGGAGGGTTTGATAATACATTAGTAAGAGGTTTGGGGGGGAATGGCATTATCAATGAATTAATTGATTTGCGATAATGCTTTTCATTGATTTTTGGGGGAATTTTATTATTATTATTTATTTATATTTTCGTTGGAAGATTCGGCATTGATATTTGCAGCCCGTGATTTACCCCACGTGTCATTGCGTGCATTTTGTATTCCCGACGACGAGTTTAATGAACAAAGGAAGAAAGAAAAGAATAAAAGAAGAGTCAGTGAAGAGAGTGGGTGCTTGCTTGAAATTTCGCGGGTTGACATTTCCATAAGTCGATAAAGCAAAAATAAAATAAATAACTACATAGTTAAGCCTGCAGAATGGAGAATGTAACGTGTGCGAATAATAAAGGGCGATTGCCTGTGATGACTTGAAACTGGAGTTACATATGGGAAGCCTGCATATAACCCGGGGAGACAGAGCTGCTAGAGAGAGGAGAGAGAGAGAGAGGGGTAAGGAAGAAGATGTTGTGCAGCTTCAGCTTGAGAGGCTCGTGAGATGAATGGATTTGATTGATTCCGATGTTGACTGATGATCTGCAACCATGAAGAATATTTTTTTTCTTTTCTTTTTTCTCGTCTTCCCTTTTCTTATTTGAACATTTTTTCCCCAGCTTTCTTCGGCGTGTTTTCTTTCTTTTCTGTTGAAGAGAGGAGAGGAGTTGGTATCATGTGACTCGCGTGGAGAGAGAGAGAGAGAGAGAGAATGAGTGAGTGATGGCTGGTGCATCGAAAGGTGGTATTCTCGACAGAGTAGTAAACTTCACTACATTAACCATTATCATTCTTCATCTTATTGGACTAGTCAATGTGCAACGACGAATGATTTAGTCTTAAGGAGACACCCAAGATTTAATAGTCTACCAAAAGATGTTTCTTGAAAAATGCAAGCTAGTTTGACATCGCTCTGTCGATCATCACGACTTTTTTTCCCACTCACAGGAACACACCGTCAGTGCGTTGTCCTCACTAAACCTGTCCCTCAGTCTTAACACCACAATTACCCAGCCTGATTGACTCTCAGCCATGATTCAAACAAGCTTAGTTCAATCACTAAAATCTTGGGAAAGCCGCCGAGAAAAAAAAAAAAAAAAAAAAAAAAAAAAAAAAAAAAAAAAAAAAAAAAAAAAAAAAAAGACAACTGCCCCAAGCTTCATGCGAAAAGAAAAATGGCGTGTGTTCTCGGCCGGCCGAAATCCCCTTCAACCCCCCAACACTCCATCGCTCTAACCATCTCCCCTCTCTGGTATCCTACTTCCGCTGCACTCGCAACGGCTGGCTACAGCTTGTAGAACACTTGGCTGTTGTCGCCACTTGTGACGAAGGAAGATGCTTTTTATTTATTTATTTATTTATTTATTTTACACAAACTTACACTCCATACTCTGTCACCTACTGTGCAGCACAACGCCTCACTCTCACCAAGCAGGGAAAAGTCAAAAGCGAAACTAGACTAAAAGCCTGTTGTTATTGTTGTTCTAATTCTCTCTTCATTATTTTTTTATTGTTATTATTATTATTTTATTTATTTATTTATTGCAACCACAATTTAATGTGAGAGCTTTTGCGGGGAAAGACTACATGTAACATGTAACATGCCACATACCGCTGTCGGTGTCTCTCGTGTCTGATTGGCCATAATAATACTGAAGCGTACTGTCACAGCCCGTTCGTGTACGGTATGTATGTAACATATACACTTCCTCGCCATCAAGTCATTCCTCTCGTGATCTTTTCTTTCCTCCTCCTCTATCTTCTCTCTTCTCTCCCGCTTCCGACTGTCGGAGTTGCGTCTCCAGAACTCAATGCCGATAACATTCGGTCGGCAAGAAACCAAACTTCTTCGGTCCAATTCGATGAATGACATTCTCAAGCCAGTTTACGCCTTCCAGTGGCTTCAGCCATTTTCACCATATTGGGAACATTTCCCCAGCTCTGCGGTTGCCATTCTGTGGCGTCGAAGAATTCAAGATTTCCCTCCCTCTCTCTCACACTCCTATTGGTGTCGGGTTGCTTCCATCCGACCCTTCTTTTTCTTTTTTAAAATAAAAGAAATACTTCGCCTGAGGTGGTACCATGACCCCGGATAGCAGCTACCTTCTCGTCTCTCTATCTCTTCTGCTTTTATTGTGCTTCTTTTTTTCTCTCTGGTTCTCATTTTGGATGCGTTTCTACTCTTAAAACGCCTTTCTTTTGCTGTCGTTAGATGGCCTAAAAAGGATAGTTTAGTATCCTGTACCGGCATCATAGATTCATCGCGAGAATTTTGTTCGATTTGTTTTATTTAACCAACACCACTCCTTCAGCCCGATAATGAAAATTGAAAAAGAAAACTTGTTTTTTGTCCATTGGATGGTTTGATTGAACTGACATAACAATCTTGCACTTACAAGCAAAGACTGTTCCATCTTTGCTAGAATAGAACGCACTTGTCTTTTTTTTTTTTTTTGTGACAATCTATCCATATGTCCCGCCCTACTTGCTCAATCACATCGCCGAATCTACAATCTACCCGCACTCAAAGCAGAACTTTTTTTAAAAAAAAAAAATAAATAAAAAAAAAGCAAAAAAATAAGGATATGATGAACCCATTCAGGGTTGATATTCTTACTCCTGGCATTATCTCCTTTCAACGACAATGCTCGAATTCGTGTATGACGAAGATTATCTGTCTAATTGGATTGGCACCCTATCGACCAACCAAAAGGCCTTTGGGTTAAGATGGTGGTCTATGAGGAATATATTCTCATCGCAGCCACTGCTGGGGCCTCGCGCTGCCCGGGCGGGGGGAATCTATGAACAATCTTTGTAGGTGCCTTAGGGCGTCGTTTGAGGCTGATTAATTTAGCGAAGCGGGATTACATGCTTGTGGTAGGATCTGCTTTTCATATCCAAGGTTGAACTTATATATCTCTTGTACAGATGGTGAAAGCATCTGTCTGAGCCATTCATCTCTGAACTTGTCAAAGAGTCGTCAACATCAGTGAAATGACATGTGCTAAAGCAACACCTCAAAAAGTTTGATATCAAAGCTCCAATTAGTTACCATTTCTGTTAGCGAGCCTCGACCTAGGTCTAATCAGCTCAAGAATGATGAGTCGCCGAGGACCTCGAAAGCCTATCTATATTGGGCAACCGTGAAAGAGCTACTACGCATCAATTTACTTCTCAACGGATTATTCACGAGTACGGTAGACGTAAGCATTAACGAGGAAAGCAAACAGCTTCAGATAAATGAGCTCGTCTCAGTATCCAAGAATACTGAGAAGAGAAATAGGGCTCATATTCATTATTACTTATTACATCTCGTGGTATTAAGACATAAACAAGTGGTTAAATGTCTGTTTCGATTTTTAACCAAAAAAGGGTATCAGATAATCCAAAGACCACTTTACAACAAAGCAAAAAGGATCAATAGGAGGTAATTAAGTATATTTGTACCCAGCCCAGATTATTCCCGAAATTCAGAAGACGTTTTTTTTTTAAACCGATTAGTCGGGTTCAGTTAGTAGTAGATCTTCTCTTGGTAGATTGGCGGGACACCCTTCTCGTGATCCCATGTAATCTTACCATTATCGTCGATAAAAGCATCTTCATCAGTAATCGGGATAACCTTTGACGTATGCGCAACCGCCTGTCTGCTAACACCGCCTGCATCACGAGGAATCCAGAGCAACGGCGGTGTCGAACCAATGCATGGATTATAATAGGCGTTTCGCTCGATTTCGGGTGGGTAAGAGGTATCCGCAAAGTCATGAGGAACCAGTTTGCGAAGGGTGCGGTGGTCAGCGTATTTGTACGGCTGGAAGAATTTGACAATGGGGTTGACCCTTGGGATTGGAGGTTCCGTGGCAGTGCCGTTTGAGAGGCCCTTTTCGGCATCACGTTCGGCACCATCGGCTGGACCAGCTTCATGATAACTGGGCTCGCGAGATAGCAAACAGTTTTCTTCGGTTTCCAAATTCTTGGGTAGATAGTTGAGTAATGGCGTCACGGCTTGGTTGAGCGCCAAGTGGTATATAACTGTGACAATACCAAAAATGATCATTAGGATCATCGGACCCAACGCACGACGATCAGAGGCGGTACCAATGGCAAATAAGCCAATGAGACAAAGGATCAGGAGATAGCAACCAACAGTGGTGTGCTGTAGTGCTCGAGGATAGACCATGCCTTTGGTATCGATGTTGGCGTTTGTTACATAAAGCATGTTGTATCTGTACGCGACATAGAATAGATATAGTCCGACGGTAGCGAAGCCCATAACTAGGGGAGCAATTGCAGAGTAAGTGATAGCTATAAGTTTGTTAGTGGATATTAAACGGAAAGGAGCCTGCAGGATGCCATACCAATGACACAAAGATTAGTAAGGACAGGGAAAACAGTTCCCCAACCCAAGCCAGACAGACTGGACCATCTTTTGTACATCTTTCGAGGCGTATTATCCAGAAGTTTACCCAATATCTTGGAAATCACAAGCCCGGCAATTTGCAACAGAGCACCGGAACTGAAGGTCAAGCCCTGCAAGATAAAGTACGCAATATATAAATTGGAAGCTTTAGGGATGTTCTCAGCAAGCAATGAGGCGGCCTCTTGCGGTTTTTGAATAATGTTCTCCACGACACTAGATGCGGCCGAGGCAATGGTAGTGACTAAGAAGACTTGAACGACCTGGAAACCAAAGTAGAAATTTTGGGTCCTCAACTCGACAGCTGCGGTGGTTGGTACACCTCCAAATTTTGCCATAACTATGAGAGCTTAATTAGTTATCCACATACGTGATTAGGATATATGAGCACTTACGTCGGAGCACAATGGGCAATAAAGCCATTAGAACAGCCAAGAGGATGGAAGGGAGTAAAGCTGTGATGACACCGAGAATAACCTGGGGGCAGTCTTTGATGAAAGCAAGGAATGGGACCTTTTCAGTGAGGAAGTTGATATTGGAGATGGCACCGACAACAGAAACAGGAATTGCCCAGAAAATGATCAACGCAACCACGAAGCCGATGGTGACAGCATTTCTGATAATAAGTTCCCACCACTTAATTCGCAAGTTTGACCAGATAATGTCCCCAGGGTTCAAGCCGATATAGCGTGGGGCCATGTGTAGCGGCTGGTTATGTGCCACTACGAAGATATATTAACGATGACCAAAATGAAGCTTCAAATTGAAAGGGGAACATACACATTTGAAAGGCGGCCTGGGCATCATTCTGTGTATAGAATTCCACAAAAACCGAAGAGATAAGTTTTGCGTCGCCGGCACGAAGTTTCTCCTGAAGTAATTCAATTTCCGGATTCAGACGTTCAATCTCTCCACGAGCCCAGTTGATTGTGTCGACTTTTTTGCCAATGAGCAGCTTGAGTCTGTGGGTAGGTCTCTCTGAAGGTTTAATCCATTTAGCTGCAACTGAGCCGGATTCTGCATCTGCTTCACCGCTATTTGTGGGGCTAGACTGTTGCCGTTCTTCGTCGTTTGACGTTTTACCTTTGGAAGCCTTGACGCGGGCAGCGTTTGCAAGCTTGATCAACTTGGTTTCAGCGCCTTCGAGTTTGAAAGCCGCCTTGTCTCGCTCATCAACTTTGTCCTGGAGCTCATCTACGTCAGGGACAAGCCAGACGTTTTTGACCTTATCCTCTCCGTACATTTTCCTGATTCGGGCCTCGTCAAGATACTCATCTGGCACGGCTGTGAAAAGGACGGTCTTGGAAGAGATGCGGCCAGCATAAAGAGGCGAAAAGAAATAAGCCTGGCGCAAATTAATGAAATAGATATTTTCCCGGGTAACCATAAAGAAAACAAAACCTACAACCTTATCAGCATATCAAGGTGAATTAGAAAATCTCGTATATAACATACTAATGAAGATCCAGGCAACAAACGTATGCGCATAGTATCTGTTTAAATTGCCCTTTACATTACCAAAGGTCAAAATGTCCAATTGCTTCTTGGGGCCTCCTCCGGTCGCGTTGACAGGAAATAGGATGGGCCAGGTAATTAGGCACCCAACAAAGCAAATGGTAGTGGCGATCTTCAAGTAGCGGAGAAGTAGGTAGGCATCCATGGAGTGATGGCGAAGCACGTATGTATCAGGTAGCTTTATCATGGATGGAATCCAGCCAAAGAAACCCGGCTTTGGAGGGGGAGTGCGTTCCTGTTCGCGTAAAGCGCCAATGTATGTTCTGGGAGCATATTGCCTTCGTTCGCTACGGCGCAGAATTATGAAAAGCAAAACCATTGCACCCGAGATAACGAGGGTCGGGAGCAGGGTCGAAACGAGACCTGATAGCGAATTAGAGGCATCTTTGGGGTCGTCATCGTCCTAGGTGTTGGGAGGAGATATAAGAGTTAGCAGGCGTGTGATGGAGTTGGGATGGAAAGATAACATACCGCCCGTTTGGCGAACTGGACAAAGGTGTCCATTGTAGTTCAACAAGCCCTCCAGCAGTCAGGAATGGAGATTAACAAGGCTTCTGCGGTGCCGTGAGTTACAGGAATAAAAACAAACAGCAACTGGGGTAGAGATGTTGGTCCCAGCACAGCAAGGGACGGGACGAAAGATAAAATTGAAAAAAAAGGAAGGGAGAAATAAGAAAAAGGAGGGATTGGGAGAGGCAAAAGAGAGCGACAGGAAGAGAATTCAGAGCAAGAAGGTAAAAAGAGGGACAAGAAGACAAGGTGAGGGTGATTAAAGGAGTGAAAATGAAGGGCGATCAGCTCCTTGGAAGGTTTTCTTGGTTCCTGTTGATTGTTGAGTTGGTGCCAGTGGGAGCTTCCCCGCCAAGCCACCCACGGTTCCAGATCTCGCCACACTCGCTTAGCTAATTCCCGCTATCCCTGTTTCGGCCCATGTGGCGTCATATGGCGTGCATGCTCGGTGCTGATTGACCGGATCATCGTTCCTCCGTTATCACAACTAACCCAAGTTTGCGTCACAGGCCTGAATTCCCCGCACTCTGATTGGCCGATCTGGCGGGGATTTCCCCTGGCTGGCTGAAGAAACTCTAATTGACCTCCCTGATTATGTAAGTAACCAGCACTTGCATGCTCACGTGGTTCCTTTGGCGCACAGTAGATTTCCTCTCACGTGATGAGACCAGCCACTAGTTCCAAGAATCGTCCTTTGCCATCTGGTTTGTCAAGAACTCTCGAGATTGAGGAGATTTTCCCTGGCGAATACAATTAGGCTCTAATTAGCCATTGTGAGATGATCTCATGGAATCCACTTCTGCTCGTATCTCAAATCCTCACCAAAAGATATCATACAATTGCAGAGGCAGATCTACTGGAACTGCCTGTTTGAGGCTACAAATGGATGGCATCGATCAGCAAAACTCTGCAAAAGAAGGCCAATGCCAATGCTCATCTGGAATAATTTCCACTGCCACAAGAACATCTGTTACATCCCTAGGAACTCGCATAATTAGTTGTTCCTGCTACCTTTTACTCTGGAGACGGAAGCACTGATTTTTCTCTAGTAGGAACTCCCAACACAAAACCTTCAACTGCTTGGCAATGCTTTACTTCACATCGTTTTTCGACAACCCAGCGTCCTACAATGGAGATAAAAGAAAGATTTCGAGCTCATCGGACATCCCTCTCCCAAAACTTTCGGGCTTGACTCACCACCATATAGAACCAAAATGTATATCTATAAGCAACCGCCTCATACCTCTCTCTGATCACTCTGACTTGCCTTCCTTGGCGATTACTCCTTTTCGGCCTACAAAACCCTTGAATACCCTTCCCAAAGAAGCAACCTCTTATGACAGATATGACCATATAAACAACCCCCCCCCCAAAAGCAAAGGTACTGTACGAACTCAGTGCCCCCATGGCTGAGCGGTAAACTTACCCTCCCTGGAGCTCCCACCCAAACTACGCAGGGGCGCCATGGGGGGTACTGGGTTCAAATCGCGGTGGAGGACGTACTGTCGGGGTTGGTGTTCCCCCGGCGGGAACCTCGTTTTGCTTCATCGACCGGCACATCGTTTCTTTTTGCATTAAACTAGCAGGAACGAGAGCCATATCCTCGTTGTTTCTTTTCTTTCCTTCTTTCCTTTTCGTTTCCCGTCGAACATCTAAACCCACGAAGGACCTGAAGCCCGACGTACCTATCTCCCCACCCTGCAAGGAAGGCCAACCAGGCAGATCAAGTGTTAACAATAAAAATTAGATTGAAGGCACTACGACTCCAAACTCCAAAAGGACTGGAGGCGATAAACTATATTCCTTTCTCATAATTTTGTCAAAAATTTATATCTTGAAAAAAAGGGGCCAGTCCTTGAGGCTTGACATGATTGTAAAACTCTTGCACAGGTGATACACAGTATGTACTTACAGTACATACATGTGCAATCTACCTACCTGATTATCTAGATCTCTCTTCCTCTCCAGATTTTATCTCTAGGCGTAATTAAACACAAGGCCAGCTTGTGTTAGCCAGGTGCAGCCCACAAAAGTCTCAGTTATGGTTTTGTTCTTCTTAATCCCTAAGGGCCAAAGCTCCCAGCTGTATCCTAACACTACGCTCATAGAAATGGATAATTCCTGACTTGTGATTTCCGAACCTGGATCCACTAGTTTTTACCCAATGTATTGTCTTTCAATCGCTCCTCTAGACTTCAGCGTACGCAGGTCTCCCGTGAATTCCGTATAAGGAATCGGCAGCTTTGGTGGACGATGTGGGTATAACTGTTTCCATAGATCCGACTCAAATCTATCCAGTGATATTTCAAGATCTGGTGGCCTCCACATCAGGAACCCAAGAGAAAGGCTCACCAAACTGATATTTCAGCTGCACCGGAAGTTTCTAAACAAATATCCATAATGTCGCCCACAAACCGGGCACGTTGCAGGTCTTTGAGGTGTATATGAGAAGGTTCCTCGGGGAGAATTCATATCAGTGTTTCCGTGAATGGTGAACGGCGGAGAAGATGCCGATTGACTTTTTCTGGCAGTCCTTCGAGGAACCGAGTGCGTTTGTTGGGCGAGCAACGGTAGTCTATTAGAGAGGATGTGATGTATAAACACAGCAAGTATCGCGTAGTGAGCTAGCTGTGTTTGATGACCCGTTTCGTTCAACTTTCGGGACAGGGCTAGGACGCGGTCTAGAAGAGGGTAAAAGATGGGGAGGAATTGAGAATTCGAAAGCGGCTCTCCTGAGAGGAGTTTGCACAATAGGTTGGGGAATCCTGGGTCGCGGATTCCGCATGTTGAAGGAACGATAGTAATTGGCAGGCATTCGGAGTATTTTGGCGTCTATTGCCATCCAGATTCGAACAACAATATAAGGAAGAATCTAGGATGCCTTTGAACATGGATTTCTACGCCCTAACAACGGGTACTTGTTGGAGAAACGAATTCCAGCAGCCGTTAAGGTTGGATTCTAAAAATAGAACCTTTGGTCAACGACATCTCGACGAAAGACAAGATTGTGTCGCGTCGCGCGAAAAACTATCATACCTCTAAGCCACTCCTCTAGTTAGTGGTGAGCGACCACTAGATGGCATGAGATCCCGTAGATTCCTGACACAAGGTTTGCGCCGTTTGTGAGGCATTGCGGATGGCTTCGGCCCGTCCGTGGTAGGCGCCCTTTACATTTACCGATTAAGACTCTTGAACGGGTCCTGCGGAACGAGGTATTATGGGGATATAAGAATATCCTTCTCAAAATTATGAACCTTGATCCCAGCACTGAAGTCCTGGGAGGTGAAACAACTTTTAGACTGAATGAAAGCATCACTCCATGCTTGGGACTCGAAGGAACCTCCCAGCTTGCTCGTTCAAAACCCAGGACTAGTCCTCTATCTGCACTTATTCCACAAGGAGGACGCCTTGCCAAGCGGGTTACCAGCATTGGCAACGGTTGCTAGGACGGCATTCTTCACTGCCATCTCTTTCAAGGAGCTTATGTCAAGTTCCATCTCGAGAACCCAAGCAGCCCCCACTCTGCGCCTTTTCTGGGCCGCTGACCTGGGCTGGGACGGGGATAAAGCTGAAACGCAGAATTGCCTTTCATTCTCGTTTGACCAACTGACTTCAAAGGCACATGCCAAATGCACCCAGCTTATTCATAGGGCGTATACCGCCTCCGCCGGATTTGGTATTGAGCTTTCAAGTTGAAGAGAAATCGCGCACGTTCTTTGCTCTATATAAGGAGGCAGATCGCTGCTCATGGCTGCCTTGCTGGAAAGATTTGTGTGTTCAAATTAGAAAAGCGAGATCCGGTCTTACAGCCACAATATGATTTTTACTACTCTTGCTACGGCCATTGCTTGTGGTGTCCTTGCTACCTCAGTGAAAGCGGCTCCAACTCAAGAATGTGTGAGTGCAATCATCAATGGAACTTGTATAATACTAAACGAATGCTTACGATCTACATAAAAGTGTTCAATCCTCTCCAAAGTGCTTCCAAAGAACGTCTTTGCCAGCGGAAGCCCCACTTGGGAACATGAAAACCACGATTACTGGTGTTAGTTTTTCCTTTCCGCTCCAGTTGCGATTTAAGGTCTGATTGTCGCATAGCCTCAACTGCGGTTTTGGATCCAAACTGTGTCTTTCTCCCAGACACAACAGCCCATGTTTCCAAAGCAGTTGCCCTTTTTGAGAAACATGATTGCAAATTTGCCATAAAGGGTGCCGGACATAGCGCCATTCCTGGAGCAGCCAACATCCATGATGGAATTACGATGGCTTTAGCCCGGTTGAATTCGTCAGATATCCATTTCGAAGAGAATTATATCCGTGTTGGTGCCGGTATGCACCTTGGTAAGGTGTATGAAGCACTGGATCCTCACAATCTAGCAGCCGTTGTTGGGAGGTTTGAGAAGGTGGGTTTGGGTATGGCAGTGGGCGCCGGTATATCGTTCTTCTCCAACCGCGAGGGTTTCACGATTGATAATGTTTTGAACTTCGAGGTTGTTATTGCCGGTGGCCAGGTTGTCAATGCAAATGCAACCAGCAACCCCGACCTCTTTTGGGCGCTGAAAGGCGGTAATAACAACTTTGGCGTTGTTACTCATTACAGTTTGGCTATATTCAAAATTCCTGGTCTCTACGGCGGTCAGATTACCTATCCAGAATCCTCCCTTGATCAACTTGCAGATGTGATTTATGATTATCACGTCCACCAAGCTGTGAAGGATGTCAATACACATGCTCTTCCCCAATATGCCTTCGATGGCAATGCTAATAGCACCACTGCTACAATTCTGGTTGCCTACAATGATGCAGTGGACAAACTCCCCGAAATTATGCAACCTTGGCTCAAAATCCCATATACGAAGAGCACTCTCAAGAGGAGGACATACGGTGACCTCGCTATTGAGCTCAATGATGGGTTTGCGAATGGGCTTGTGTAAGTCTTGCTCGGGCTCTTTATGCCTTCCCCGTCTATTACCACAGTTCTCTTTATGGGGGCAACCGGCTTACCATATAAATATAGCCAGGAACAGCGCATGTTCACTGTATACGCTGATGAGCAATTTTACAAGGACGTCTGGTTCAAATATCGTCAGTGGCTCCAGGAGTATAAGGATGTGCCCGGGTTTTTCGGAAGCCATGGGAACATGCCAATCACCCCTCGACAAGTCAAAGAGGGAGTTAAGAAGGGTGGCAATGCGCTTGGTTTGGAAAAGGGCCCACAGGACAAAACGTTGGGAAGTACGTACATATAGATTTCCAGTTGGGATGGTATCCCCCCCGGAACTCGGAAATTAGAACTGACGTCATATTATCGACCTGCAGTAATTTATTTCGGCGTGACATTCAACGACCTTAAAGACCGCTCCAAGGTCTTCCCTGCGCACAAAAAATTTGTCGAGTCGATGCATGAGTTTGCCAAGCGCCGCAATGTTCTTCATCCATTGCTGTGGGTCCCCTTCTGGTGAAACATGGTCGCTATTAAAGCGCGATATTGTTATCAAACAAAGACTAATTATGAAATGGCACAGCATGGTTACGTTCGCTGGATATGACCAACCAGCCATTGCGAGCTACGGAGAAAAGAATGTAGCCAAGCTACATAAAGTAGCAAAGAAATATGACCCCAAGGGTACCTTCCAGCGCCTCGTCCCAGGAGGCCAAAAGCTACCTCCTCAGTAGCTATTATCAGATAGTGCGGTCAATTTGGTCCAGCTACGCTACTGGACACTATTTGTCAATGAAATGGATGTGCGGGATCGATGTTTTCTTTTTACTTTCTTGCGTGTATGGCTTTGCGCTTGTCGGTGGTTAATGATACATTTATCAGACGAGGCTGTTAAGGAGAGCGATGCGATGGAAAGGGCTGTCTGTCTGAAGTGGCTTGGATGGAGTTAGGAATGGAACAACTATACTCCATACATTTCTATCCGCAGGTGCAGTATGATAATTCCTAAATACAGGGGTTCCGAGGTTAAAAATGCCTATTCTCTGAAGACTACATGGGCCGACTAAAATTTCCAACCACGGTAAATATGCCAAGAATTATCAGTGCTTAAGCCTGTGGAATGTTGGGAATGGATAGTAGTGTTGGCACAGTTTTGGTGTCTAATTTATGTAGCTGTTTCAGTCAACTAGGCTATGAAATGACGGAATGACATTGCCCATCTTACTCCTCAAAAATCAAAGAAGGAAAAAATGAGACAAAGTGAGAGGTACTGTTATCCTTGAGTATTTTCGTAAACGTAACTTTGCGCAGGAAGGTTAGTGTCT
Organism: Amauroascus verrucosus; assembly: GCA_001430935.1. Taxonomy (NCBI): domain Eukaryota; kingdom Fungi; phylum Ascomycota; class Eurotiomycetes; order Onygenales; family Onygenaceae; genus Amauroascus; species Amauroascus verrucosus. The sequence continues at coordinate 182,113 of LJPJ01000884.1, forward strand.
CAAGCTCACAAACCGCTCTGCCCGACGCCAACGCATAATTATTGCAACATGTCGAGGCTGGATAACATTATACTATATATACATTACACATCTTCATTGCCCTGCCTAAAGGCCCTACGAGCAAAATTACTATATTTTGTATCATAGAGCCACAACACCAGCAACGGCCATAAGACCCGCAAGCCCCAGGCTAACTCTGTTCATAGCTCCAGCACCAGTAGGTGTAGCAGAGGGAGATGATGTATCCGACGGCTCAGAAGTTATTACGCTGGTGGAAGCGGCTGGAACATCGGTGGCAGGGGCTGGCTCTGAAGAAGAAGAAGCAACAGTGGCAGTGGCGGTGGCAGAAATTGGTATATCGATAGAGAGAGATGCCCCGTACGCAGCACAAAGATCGACGGCGACTTTAGAAGCAGCTATAGGGAAAGGTTGTCAACGTGTTATTCTTACGTTGCACGAGACGGGAATGTATGATGGAGCAATGAAATATAGGGGCAACATACCGACAACCTCATCTGGAGTGCAGACTTTCGGAATCTTTTGTAGGAGACCAGAGACAAATGCTTTATCGTTGCAAATACATTTAACGTCGGTAAGACCACACTTGGAGGCAGAGATGGCTTCAAGTACAGGACTTTGCTGTCACTCGGAATACCAATTAGTCGCTGGTAATAAATGTCTGGGTAGATGGAAATAGACAAAAGGAGGAAAGTGAGGCCTACATACCGCACATTGAGGCATCGCAGTGATATCCTGAGCAAAGGCTGGCAGCGCAAAGGCCAGAGCGACGGCAATAGCAATTGCTTTCATTTTGATGTAAGGTATATATTGCTGTATATTATGAGTTCTAAATTCTAAAAAATATTGCTTGTATGAGGATTCGAATCTGTTGTTTAGATTAGCTGAAAAAAGAAAAAGGAACTTTCGCATTCATATACACCCATAAGCCTTGAACCAGGCCAAAGGGGAAGGATAGCTGATATTTAAGAATTTCTAGCCAACCCAATTACTCCGTAATTCCAGGGCTTTTCTTTAAGAAAAATGGAAAACCGGAACTAACAGCCCTTATGCCCACCAGGCCAAGAAACCCCAGGCCCGAGGGCGGAACCAAAGGCACGTCTTCAACAAGGGCGACTCTTTTCTAATGGCTGTTAGTGCCACCTTATCTGTCTCCGCAAGGCTTTGAGAAATCTGTTGGTTCGTTCTTTTCCTATTCCAAGTTGTATATTCCCGGACTGCAATTAATTACGGTAGCAACTGAATTATTCGACTCATTAATGGCACTCCAGGGCGTTGAGAATCCGATTGTGGCGAGTTAGTTATATTAAAGTTATCTGATCAAGAAAGCGTTGTCACATGGTCACAAGCGAGCTCATAAGTGATATGATTGGACACGTCAAGAAATGGCTAACCGTATTTAGACTAGCGGACAGGGAAACTCTCAGGCCCTGGTGCTGATTCAGCCAATGCAGTGGGTTGATTCGGATCAGATAACTTTAACCGAGTGGGGCATTCTCGTGGAATCAGTCGTCTCGGATCAGATAAGATAATTATCCGGGACTGGGTCTCCCATTTGCAGGCCGCATTTGCTTTGACTCGCCAAAGGTCTTCTCATCGGGTGATGTGTGGAGACCGGAAATAATGATATCAAAAGAGGGAACAATACGAACCTCAGTGGTGACTAGTTGGTTCTTGGCTGATCCGAATCCCACAGACCACGGCAAATCTTGATGAAATGAAAATAAAAGTGTAGAGTGCCTCCTTCGGCCATTTTTTTGCTTAAACTAGTGCAAGATAGTTTTTCATTTCTTGCCTTCCTCTTCAACTGGAGGTTGCTCTCAGCGCGATAATTGACCATGAGAGGCCTGTTCGACCGAAATATCAAAGCGGCAGAAGCCGGCATCGACGAAAAGTCTCAGCCAGATGTTGAAGCCTTCGACCGCGCCAATGGCAACGACAATGGCATTAGAAGTCCCACCGAAACAGAAGATAACTCAAAAGATGTTCAGAGTGGTGTACGTGACATTGAGGCGGCCACATCGGTGTGGTCTAAATGGCATCTCGTGGCAGCATACGTGAAGTGAGTCTTCCCTAGAGGAGGATATGAAGGCACTCGCAAAGGGTGGCGATTAAGCCTAACGATCCAATTAGTATCTGGCTCATCTACTTCGTCACCTCCATGGAAGAAGTAGTTTTGCGTTCCCTAAATCCCTACGTGACCAGCGCTTTCTCGCTCCATTCGCTGACAGCGGCAACCAATATCATGGCTAGCATTATTGGAGGGCTGAGCAAGATCCCCTTGGCCAAGATATTGGATACCTGGGGCAGACCTCAGGGATTGGCTCTCACGTTATTTTTCTGGGTCATTGGGTATATCATGATGGCATCGTGTAAAAATGTCCAGACGTACGCTGCCGCACAGGTTTTTTCCGCAGTTGGGTAAGTTGGTCGAATTGCGCTTCGGTCAATGAAAGCTCACATTGCCATTCTAGATCTCAAGGTGTGAGCTACTGTATGACTGTCTTCATCGCCGATACGTCCTCTCTGAAAAACCGGTCGCTGATGCTCGCATTTGCCACTTCACCATACGTCGCGACAACTTGGGTTGGCGGACCCATATCCAAAAGTATTATACAGGTTGCTGGTTGGCGCTGGGGCTTCGGTATATTCTGCATCGTGGTGCCGGTGGTCGTCACACCTCTGTGCCTTCTTTTCTCCTGGAACCATCACAAGGCAAAAAAGGCCGGAGTGATTTCAGCCACAAGTTCTGTTCGAAACTTGACGTTTCAGAAAGTCAAACAATACGCCATTGAGGTTGATCTTATAGGGATTATAATTTTAGCCGGTGGGATGGCAATGTTTCTCTTGCCGTTCAGTCTCTGGTCTTATCAAGGAGAGAAATGGAAAGCTCCATTAATTATTTGCATGATAATTTTTGGGGGTCTCCTACTGATCTTCTTCGTGATGCACGAAAAGTATATCGCCCCAGTGACATTTATTCCTTTTAACCTTCTCATGGACCGTACAGTCTTCTTCGCGGCTCTTTACTTTTTCTTCGTCTTTTTCTGTGGTGCAGTCTGGGCCGGATATTTTTTCTCGATGCTACAGGTTGTTTGGGAGCTGGATATTATCGACGCAACCTACGTCAGCAACATCTATCGCGTGGGATCATGCCTATGGGCATTGGTAGTCGGCGTATTGATTCGCTGGACTGGTCGTTTTAAATGGCTTGCAGTCTATTTCGCGGTTCCCCTAATGATGCTCGGGGTCGGTCTCATGATTCACTTCCGCCAGCCGGGGGTGAATATTGGGTACATTGCGATGACACAGATATTTGTTGCCTTTGCTGGCGGCACTTGCGTTATCACAGGTGAGATGGCTATGATGGCCCCTTCGGACCACCAGCACATCGCCGTTATCATCGCGATTCTCAACTTATTCTCGAGCGTTGGTAGTGCAGTGGGCTCAACCGTCTCTACGGCTATTTGGACCAGCAGGTTCCCAGCAGCACTGCATAAACATCTCCCATCAGGGACAGATGTAAATCGAATTTACAGCTCGATTGTTGCACAGCTATACTATAAGCCTGGAACGGCTATCCGCGACGGCATTAATAGAGCATACGGCGATGCTCAACGTTATATGCTGATCACAAGCGTGTGTCTTTTGGCTGGGGCGTTAATTTGCGCTGCAGCCTGGAGAGATATCCGAGTGAAGGATATCAAGCAGGTGAAAGGAAGGGTGGTCTAATAAAAATAGGGAGATTAAATACGATGGAAAGTCATCGATCGGCTTTGATTAGGTAGCAATCTTGCGGTACTTTGGGATTACCGAAGATTTCTGGGGAAACTTACTGCCTTCACCTTTGTTTTAATTGGAGTCAGGCAGTTTCGAGTGAGTTGATGGAACTAACTGATGATATTGAAGGGAGACCAACGTTGATAGCTGAGGATGAATGTGCATCACGGTTTTTCGATTGAGGGACCAAAAGCACACTCCGATTTGTCATACACGGAATAAGGATCTTCCTCTCCGATATTAGCGCGTTACCGGTCTGTTACATTCAGATCGCCAATTTTCCGGCTCCAACAAAATAAGTACGTGGACTCTATGAATCTCGAGATTCCTAGATTCCTAGGCCTCGCAAGTAACATAATGTAATATAGTTGAGGCCATACATATTTTGGCAAAATTACATTGAAAAATCTAAATCTAAATAACGCGGTAAAATTGCGCTACCGTGTGTTCACAGTCACAAAAAATTAAAATAAAAATACATGGACTAGCTAGGTTGTATTGGTATTACAGCTATGCTACTTTTAGCTTCTTTGTTAGTAAACGCGCTTCAAGGTTGTTCTTGGAAAAAGGTTGCATTTTCGCCAACTTCATTCCTTCATCCTTGTCCCATGCGGGTTACCCTGTTCCCTACTAACGATGTCCAGTCTGTTAAAGTTGGTTGCATCGGCAATGCAGAGTTCACCCTCCCTTACTCAGAAAGGAGTATTTAAACCAATAGAGCAAACGTCCTGGCCTAGGTAACCATCACTTCAATCCGTCTTTGGACCCTATACTCTCAAACGATTGTTCAGATTGTTGTCAATGCTGTGCTTGAGGATCGTCCGACGCCCGTTTTGATTTTGGCTTCCTAGGCCAGTTAGCTCTTCAATCAGTAGATTTCCATGCTTCTGTCTTTCAAGAGTCCTCCACTCAACGCCTTAAAGGTGCGAATGGTTAACTTGGGGATTCGTGGTGTAATATCGGCTCACACCATGTTCAATAGGTACATATTAGATGAAACACCTTGCTGTGGCTTAATTTAGCTTCGTTCGAGCACAACGAATATTATCATCCGTGACAATGGACAACTCAACGATTGGCAAGTTCTCCCGCGTTGGTCTGACAACAAACTCACCTCGCACTATCAACGACCTCCCAAACGAGTTACTCTGTACCATCGGAGGATACCTTGACTCAGTGGATTTGAGCGCTCTTGTCAGAACTTCAAAGCGCTTCAATTCAGTTCTCACTCTGTTACTTCTAAGAAAAGCATTGCTTAACGTTTCTCTTCCTTCTTACAAAAGCCCCAAAACAATTCTTGATTGGGCAATACTTGAAGGCCATGTAAAAATGGCAAAATTACTATTAAACGAGGGAAAAGGTTTTTTGAAAAATCGGGAATATCAGAGAGCTTTAGAATGCGCTTCTGAAAAAGGACATCTAGACATTGTCCGAATGATACTCAACGACAGTACATTGAACCCACTCGAAGATGCTACCGAGGCGTTAAACAATGCTATTCTTGCAGGTTTCCCTGAAATTTATATGGCTCTCGCCGATGCTGGGGCGGCCAATGCCAATGCCAAGGGTCCAGTTCAGGTCGCTCCGCGAATACGGCCCAAGCCCCGTGCGATACATGGTGCAGCTTGCTGCGGCCGGATCGATTTACTGCAATTTCTTTTAAACAACGGTGCCTCTATCAATGAGCCGGACAGCGAGTCTAATTGGCGACCACTTCACTATGCCGCGTTCCATGGCCAAGCACCCACTGTTGAGCTTCTTCTCAAAAATGGAGTTGATCCCACCGAAACAGCCGACTATAGCCGAACTGCACTAATGGTTATTGCTATTGGATCAAACAATGCTCCGAATTGGCGGCATGCAAGGCGAATAGAAGAATTCTCTGCTGGACACGAGAGAGTGATCCGGCTGTTACTTGATTATGGTGCGAACCTTGACTCAAAAGATGATTCTGGCAATACAGCACTTCATTTAGCGTCTTGGGATGGTAATGTTAGCTTGGTCAAACACTTGATTAGCCTCGGGGCTGACGTTGACCTCCACAACTCGCGTGGTATGACTCCATTGCACAATGCACTTCACACTCTCCATACGGAGACGGCGGAAATTCTCCTGGGTGCTGATGCGTCAGTAAAAGTTAAGAATGTGGAAGGAGCTAGCGCCGTTCATATCGCGGCAGCTGCAGGCTATCCACCCGCAGCCTTCTCCAAGCTTCTGGCAATGGAAGGGGCAGATCCCCTTTCTGCTGATAACAAGGGATGGACGGCAATAAAACATGCTGCGGAAGGTGGTTCGCTTGATACATTGAAACTGCTCCTCGACGCGACTGGTGCGAGCTGCCCGCTGCCGTTGGATAAGCCGTCGGATATGTCGGTAGCTCTGCATCGGGCGGTAGCTAAAGGCGATCTTGGCATGGCCCGATATCTCCTTGAAAAAGGCGTGGATGTCTCTTATGTCGACAAACAGTTCATGACCGCTCTTGGAATTGCAATTGATAACTGGAACTACGATTGGGCAGAAGATATGGTTGAGCTTTTGCTCAATCATGGAGCGGACCCTAACCAAAAGTACAGCTACCTGTACGACGGTTATGTTTTCCCACTTGCCTCCGCGATTATGAATGATTCTGTGCAGATTGCTCGAATGCTCCTCAATAAAGGAGCAGACTTGTCGAAGGGGGGAGATAATTTAGACCCACCATTGCATTTAGCGGTTGAGCACAACCACATAGATCTCGTCAACATTCTCCTCAGCGCTGGGAATGATATCAATATTCCCTCGCGTTCTGGTCACAATGTTTTATACACTGCCGCTGTTTCTCAAAGAGAATCGATGGTACCATTCCTTATTGAGAACGGCGCAAATATTTCGACGCCTCCTGGAACAACGTCACCTCTACATTTATTCTGCGCTGTAAACTACCAGGAGAATGCCGTCCAAGCATTAGTGGAAGCTGGTGCTGAAGTCAATGGTTGTGATGAATTTGGCACCACGATTCTCCATGCAATTGCCAATCTTCGTTGCTACAGTGATAGGAGGAAAGAAAATTCCCCAAGATTAGTACAATATCTTGTGGAGAGAGGTGCAAGCCCATCAGCGGTGGATCGTAATTTGATGACACCCTTACACTTAGCATGCGGGAGAGGGGCATGGGATGATTTACAACCATTTCTTGCAGCTGGAATTGATCCCGCTCGTCAAGACATACGGGGATGGACGGCTCTCCATTATGCGGCATGGAATGGCGATTTATCACACCTCTTTCAGCTCATCAGCGCCCTAAAGCGGTATCATTGTTCCCAAGAGTCTTCCCCGGCTCGTGCTGCAGGTGCCAACGACTATGAACGTGCCGACCCTTCGACTTCTTATGTGAAATCGATAATCGATTTGGAAGACATTCATGGCTGGACAGCTCTACATCTTGCAGTGTCAGAGCGCCCCGCCGTTTTGGATGACAAGACGGAGGGCTTAACGGATGATGATAATGTTTGGACTTGTGTGGCCCCTCCAGCAGAAGCCCATGTCATTGTCCGCTTGCTTCTGGAGGCCGGGGCTAACCCATCTGCGGCTACCCATGCAGGACAGACACCGCTAGACCTGGCCGATATTGAAGTACCAGTAAATGAGGACAACAAAGAAAGACTCCGAAGCAAGGCGAAAGCGGTTAAGCTACTAGAGGAAACTGGCGCTCAAAGAAGCCCGGGGCCAATGGCAGAAACCTACAGCTCCAGAATATCATCGGAAAGCCCACGGTCTTCAGTTACCCCTAGAGAAGGATCCAGAGGCTTTTGGAGATCTAGGGGCTTTAGGAGACCCCGAGGTTTTACCCAATCTAGACGCTTGAGGGGCGTCAGATTCTGATTATAACAAGTGCTGGGATTGCCCATTGCAATGGTGAAAGAAAGTTGAAAGAGATATTGAACGAATAATCTATTGGCTTCTTGAACTTAATATTGACAATATTCCTTATGTTCAAACTTAGCGCGCACATACAAGAGAGTAGCTGAAATTTTGCATTCAATGTCCGCAGATAATTATACATGAAGAGCTTCTTTTGAACAGTTGGCTACTTAAGACGATACATATCATCCCCGCCATGGCTATCCACAGTTGTCCATATGATGAAGGATGTATGGGAATGTTGGAACGTCTATTTAAGTGTTGCATATGGTCTGATCTGAAGAGATTAAAGCAACTCGGAATCCAGAATTTCAGAGCGTTCCGACACAGAGATAGGTGTTAGCCCACAAATTAGTACAATCTGCCTTGATCGCGGGGTTCCACCTGTAAAGGTTCGCAAGGGTGACTTTGTATTTTGCCTGAATGACTGGGCAGCTCTGGCCGGATTCGACAAAATGGAACTTCTTACAGTTTCCAACCATGCCGGGTTGGATTGGGGTAGGTGTCTGAATGCCATTTCCAGGTTGCGTTGGAGTTGGAGTTGGGTTGAAACCGATAACTGACACACAGGCGTAAGCGTCGGCCCATAGGCCTGAGCAGGTGTTTCCAGCCTTGGGATTCCATTTCAAAAAGTTAGAGAGCGTGATGCCGTGCTTAGAGGCAATGGTGGCGCAGGAATCGCCTGACTTGACGAGGTAGAATTTGTCGCAGTTGTCAACCATGCTTGGTTGAGTAGGTGTTGGTGTCTCGATCCCGTTGCCAGGTTTAGTCGGGGTTGGTGTGGGAGGGGAGAAACCAATCACGGAAACACAGGCATACGCATCTGCCCACAGGCCGCCGCAGTTGCTGCCAGCTGCTGGGTTCCATTCCAGAAAGTTTTTGAGGGTAATGCCATATTTGGAGGCAATATCAGCACAACCCTCACCAGCTTTTACAAGATGGAACTTGTTACAGTTGTCAACAATCTTGGGCTGTGTTGGTAATGGTGTCTCAATCCTGAAAAAAAAAAAAAAATTGTTTGATCAGCTCTAGACCTTGTTTGTAGTGGTTTAAAGGTATCCTACCCATTAGGTGGCTTGGTGGGTGTTGGCTCAGAAGGCATCGAAGGCTCATGACCAACGATAGAGACACAAGCATAAGCATCAGCCCACAAGCCAGAGCAGTCTTTGCCAGCACTTGGATTCCATGCTAAGAATTGTGCATTGGTGATTCCATGAGCAGCAGCAATAGTAGCACAGTTGTCTCCCGACTGGACAAGATAGAATGCATCACAATTGGGGGCTATTTCAGGCTGTGTTGGTGCTGGTGTCTCAATACCTAAGGGAACCCATTTAGAATAGTTACGTTTACTAGAGGCTTGAGAAACGTACCATTAGTAGCGGAGGGCATAGATGGCCCTGTCGTTGGTCCCGATGGTGAGTCTGTCGGCGTGGGCTCGAAGGCAGCCTCGACACAGTATGAACGGCCAAGGGTTAAGCCATTGCAAGCACCAGTGATTGACGGGTTCTGTGATATGCGTGTTAGTAAGTGTTTCATGGAAAGTAGGAATTTGCCAACACTCACCCAGCGCTTGAACTGCTCAAGGCTGATGAAGTTATCCTCAAGTAGTTTATCACAAGGGACCTCTTCATCATAGTCATGCCACCAGGTACAGTAAGGTGTTGTCTTCTCATCGTGTGGGTTCTTTGGTTCGACACCTCTCCGGCTGAAGCGGCGGCCAGCAACACCACCAAGCACCAGCTCAGTGGTAGCAAGGAGGAGCAGAAGACATTTGAGGGTTACCATGATGACGAGCAGCCGGGAAGTCAACCAAAGTCCAAATCAAGAACAGCCTGATGTCCATCACCAAGACCTTCCATTCCCCAGTTCTATACGGAGGAATTTATACATCTTTCTCGCCCGATGCAGTATTATCTGTTCGAAGGTCGTATGAGCAAAGCTGGCAGGCAACCAACTCGCCAACTCGCCAAGTCGGGTGTGACGGAGAGTAGAATGAGAAGCTCGAGTCTTGCTGGTTGCTGAGAAGACTGACAAGGCAACCGAGTTAGTGCGATGTGACTATAACTGTAGATTTTTCTCAGTGATCCTGGTTTTTGCGACATTAATACTCCCTAACTGACAGTTCCCAATATAAAACCATCTTGGCTGCAGAAAAGTCAATCTTCAGCTGTGATCCCTGTCTGTAAGATGTGGATTTCCCGAGCACTGGGTCAATGGGATCTTGTTCTTATCTGTTGGTTTTTTCCTTCGAGGTTAGTGAGCCTTGACCACGATCCCCTTGTCAACAAGTCGACATCAACTGACAAACTGCCTTCTTTCGGGCTTTTGCGGAATCTTCCTTCCTTGGACTCACGCACAATGCAAACACTCTGAACCTCCTTAGCGTCTCCGCCCAAATCTTATGTTGATATGTTGGGGGATTGCAAAATGAGATTTTTCAGCCATTATCGCGAATTGAAGCGGCGGTTGATAACTAGTTAGTTAGCGGGTTGGCCGTGTGTCTCCCCTTGCGATTGTATGTACAGGATGGCATCCCAACAACTTCGGGTGTAACCCCACGGTATATTCCCTGGACCATCCCTGAGCTGCTCAACAACAGCGACGACACTGTCTTTGATGTGGATTACTACTGAAGTTATGGCTCCTTGAAAATTGTGGGAGACCCGCTATTTCACCTGCACTTTGTTCGATGCCGGAGCTCGAGGATACCCAAGCGCTCCTGATATTCGGCGGAACATCGAAGCTCCGCGACATGTAACTACTATGCCAGAGGGATATGACCTTCCAACAGGGTTTCAATCTGTCAGAGCTGAATAACAGGATCCACACTTCGCTGTTATTATTGCTCAGGTAATAGTTAGCTCAGTGCCACCGACCGAGGTAGTGTAGTCCAAAGAGGTTGATTGACGAAAATTTTCATTGCTGCGTTGGCCTTCGCGCGTTCAGCTCGCTAATTATTCATGACTAGGAGATTCAAATCTGGAGTTTGATGAGTTTTCTCAGCTACGTATATTGCACATCAAAATGCTGTGTATCCTGTGTGAGCTAGTGGACCTAACTAGATACTACATAGTAGCCCACAGCATCGAAGCAAAACCTGCAAACCCAAGGTATGCATGTTTGTATGGATGTACATATTGTACATGCGTAGCAACGCCATCTTTCCTGGCTTCTCATTTGCAACCCTTCAATTCAGCCACAGTCATTCGACTATTCTTCGCGGCTGTCTCCCAGCTCTGAATCGCACGTGTGTGCCGAATATCCGGCTCCTCATACATGTCAACGCTTCCGGGGTCGCCAAATTCGCTGACCTGTCAGGTTCATTCCTAGTTAGTTTTAGGGCTCTACGATCTCAAGGAATTCAAGTACGTGCCCAATTGACTACCTTCGCTCTGGTGTCGAGGCCCACATTCTTCAATTCATTGCTAGGCTGGCCGTTTTTCATGTATGTATTAAGTGTTTTGTCTACGTCGACGGCCATGTAATCGTCACCGAATGTTCTGCCTCCATGGTCGTCCGTAAAGTCGACCCCCGATTTTTTGTTGACCAATGTTGGTTTCGACATCCCGAGTCCGCCGTCACTCACTTTCTTTTTGAATTTCTTGATTACGAACGCCTGTTGCTTCTCTTTGCGAAACGTCGTGATCGCATCCGCAAGCTTAGCAATGTTATTCGTACGCTCCTCCGTGAGAAAGTCGGGTTCTCTTTTGCGAATATCCGTATATTCTTTGTCGCACAACCCGATCAGCGTATCGTATCTCGACCTGTAAGGGTCGTGGCTTGGAGGGTTATGTGAAATACTTGGATCAATATCAGTCAAATGGAGATTATCGATCCACCCCCTAGTAAGTAGCTGGTCCCCCGCCTGGACGTAACCGATCTCCCTTGGCGATTGAAGACTTCTATCCGGCGAAAGCGATGGATCTTGTAACCGCGTCTGAAACTCGCTGTAACTAAGCCTTTTATTTTCCTTTGGAAACAACTTCGTTTGAAGTTTTCCGTTTTTGGCTTCGGCGTCACTAATCCCGGTGTTAGCGGTGCCCACGACGAACACAATCTTTCTCACCACGCAGTACAATGCGTGATAAACAATACACCTAAGGTCGGGGTACGCAGAATGAAATCCACTTGTTAACAAGTTCAGGGAAAGGCCTACCAAAAGACTTCGTACATCTCCCATAGCCACATTCGCTCCAGAGCATGAGCAAACTCGTTCCCGGCATGGACAAAGGCGACCAGAGAAAGTAGCCAGGAGAGGAGAATAGCTAGGAATGAGCTGCGCATATTGAACGAATCACCAATCTTTTTTAACGTGAGCAGTGAATGAACAGTGTAAAGAAGGGAGTAGTTCCGCCGTGAGAAGAATGCCGAGTATGGTTCTGCCAGCCTTTCAAAGGGTGTTTGATGGACTAGACATATAATCGGCCCCTGAAATCATCGTGCCGGCCAAAAGAATAGAGCAACCGATTGAGTTTTAATTTGTAGGAGTGCTCTAGGTTGGCGAATATTTGTTGGCCCAAGGCTTGGGAAACAAGACTGTTTGACTCTGTTCTGGGAACTAGAGATGGTTCCCAACTGGAATTGGTAGGCATGCTGTGTGTATCCTGGTCCCTGGAAATGAGCATCAGGGGATTCGGGATGAAAGAGTTAGGTACCCACAACCAGGCAGACATGATATTGCTCAAGTTTTGTTTGACCCATGCAAGCAAACTTCATAACGGAGATTATTCCAACTCCGAATCCCGCCGCGCCAAGACCCTCTGGCGCAATGGTCAAATCTCCGCCTGCAATTCGCATCTTCACTGCGCTCCCTCTCCCGGGCCGGAATGGCACGGTGAACTGTGGATGTTACCCTGAGATGCCTCGCTTGACATGGATTTAAAGGAAAAGAAAGGTGGAAAGAAGGTTCAAGCCCTGTTTGCATCTTTTGCATAAGCTAACCAGTCGTGCTAAATTTGGAGAGAAAAGTCAGTTGAAGACTATTAACTCCAATGCAGGGCCTAGATTGGATGCATTTTCCTGGATCCTTGGTATCTCTGGAGTCGAGGCATGGGAACGAACGGCGTTTTTGCTCGGTCTTAACCCTCTGCTCCTTTTCGTGTTGGTAAATTGTGGGACGGGAGTCTCATCCATGGCGAGATCTTATTGCGGTAATTTGGAGCCCCTGAATGACATGGTCACATTTGTTTCCCGTTCATCCAAATGCGGCCATAACTGATGGGCAGGCACGTTCGTAGTGGCTCAAGCGATGGTGAGATAGATTCCCGGCTGCCTAATAGCAAAAGGCATCCTACCAACACTTGGCATAATCGCAATCATTCAAAAAGGACGAGTGTGTGCCAACCGCAAGAGATGGTCGCAAGTCCAATTTGATTTTCGTTATTCGCTCGTTCCTTTTGAGTTTGCCCATCATGAGGAGTTGTCCCTCACTTCCACTCTTTTCTTTTCTTATTCTTACGGCTACCGCAAGCCGTGCCGACTTCAAGCTTAAGGCATATCCAACTGCGTTTACGTCTGACGCCTTCACTTCAACCGAGCATGAATTGGGCCTGGGAACTGTTCCTATTGCTCCCTTGGGAACGATTCAGTCTCATGACCCATGGAGCACACAACTCGTCGATGGTTGCCCGCAGCCTTGCAGTGTAGCGGGCCCCGACCCGGGCAACTGGACGCATGTTGATGGCAGGGTTGTTTTCACTGGTTGCAAGCAACCCCTTCTATTCGATTTCAATGTTCAGAATTCGGAGATTAGATATACGACAATCCGTACTTGCACTGTTGACGCTAAAGACTCAAAAGTCAAACGCGCTGCTTCTCCCGCGGCGGCTATAGGCCGCCAGAACAAGACCGTGAGCAACATGGAAGTGGATGCTTCAGATTTGGAAGCCGTCGCCCTGTCCATCGCCGCTTCGAACAGTTGTGGCGCTCACAAATCCACCGAAGAAGTATTTTTTAATGCTGCTCCCACTGCTCTTAAAGAGGGCGATAACGCTGCTTCCGCTGTTGGCATGTTATCATCCTATCTTGCCAATGGCGCTTCTTGCGGAGGAACAATTCTTTTTGCGAAGTCGGGCTCTGCAGTTGTTGGTCTTTATGCTGGTCCAGAAATCCAGCTGAAAAGTGCCGGCCTCCTTCTCAGCAAGTTTGGGTGAGTTCTATCACTCTGAAATATTGACGACGCTCATCTGACTTGACATTTCCGTTAGTGCGTAACGTCCATTTATTATACTTCTAGTTCATGCCTTGAAAGTGCTGAAATGATTGTTCACTCCTCAACCGCATACCCCATAGTTACTAATTATTGATTTTATAGAGGGTGTGTTTAAACAGGGTACTCCGGCGATAGAGGCGTGTAGCCTTTGGTCCCGGAGAGCACAGACTTTGGGTCTTTTTGCTGTCGATGACGTCGTAAACCTAGGCATGGTACAGAAAGCGCTCAAACTGTGGGCAAATGGCGGGTGCCTCAACTCTCCAGGTGGACAAGTCATTAAAGATCCTTTCGAGTTGGGTGTTCTCATTGCTCCAAACGATAGCAACTCCACCGAGTCACATATAACCGGACAAATGTCACCGCGTGGATGGAATACCTTCCAATCTTTGGCAGCTAGGGCAGACTGCAGAGCTATCCAGATTGCTGATGGAGATAGTTGTGCATCTCTGTCAGCGCGATGTGGTATTCGCGGTAATGATTTTCTCAAATTCAACCCAAGATCAAACCTCTGTTCAACCCTCATGCCCAAGCAATGGGTTTGCTGTTCTGCAGGCACTCTTCCGGACATGAGGCCAAAACCCCAACCCGATGGTACATGCGCCACGCATACTGTTGGTGCCGGTGATGGTTGCTGGGCTATTTCCGACAATTATGGGATCAAACAAGATGAAATTGAGAAATTCAATAAAAATACCTGGGGTTGGACAGGCTGTGATCACCTGCAGCCCAACCAGATCATCTGTCTCAGTGAGGGCAACACTCCCATGCCCGCCGAGATTGCTGGTGTTGTTTGTGGTCCACAAAAGCCTGGTACTAAGAAGCCCTCTGGTAAATTTGATGGCCGGGATCTTGCAAAGCTTAATCAGTGTCCTTTGAATGCTTGTTGCTCCGGATGGGGTTTCTGTGGTGTCACAGCCGAGTTCTGCACCGAATCTCCAGCCGACACAGGCGCACCCGGAGCTTTTGAGCCCGGTACTAATGGCTGTATCTCAAACTGTGGAACTGATATTGTGGACAATGAAGTTCAGCCAAACTCATTTGCTCGTGTCGGTTACTTCCAAGCATACAATGGCGCCCGTCAGTGCCTCAACATGGATGTCGGCGAAATTGAAGATGGCATTAAGGATCTCACCCATGTGCATTTCGCCTTTGCGGGTCTAACCGACGGCTTTAACGTGCACATTGGCGAGAATATACGTGATCAGTTCGATAAATTCAACAAGATGAAAGCGCCTTTCAAGAAAATTCTGTCAATGGGCGGCTGGGCGGAGTCGACTGAGCCAGACTCCTACAAGCGCTATCGAGACGCTGTGTCGGGGCAGAACCGAAAACAATTTGCTCAAAATGTCGTGGATTTCCTTAATAAGCACAATCTAGATGGCATCGACTTCGATTGGGAATATCCTGGTGCAACAGACCAGGGGATTCCAGCATCGTCGCCACAGGATGCTGAGAACTATCTAAGATTCCTCACCATATTGAGGACGATGATACCAGATGGGAAATCGATATCTATCGCTCTACCTGCGTCGTTTTGGTACCTACAACCATTCCCTGTTCGCCCCATGGCCGTCGTTGTCGATTACTTCATTTACATGACATACGATCTTCATGGTCAATGGGGTATGTTTGACTATGCTTCACACCAAGAAAAATTGTGCGGATTGATTTAGCTAATCCCTTTTTAGATTATGGAAACAAGTTTGCAAATCCCGGTTGTCCCAATGGAAACTGCCTTCGCTCACACGTCAACCGCACCGAGACACACACTGCCCTTTCAATGATCACAAAGGCTGGAGTACCACCAAGTAAAGTCTTTGTAGGTATCGCAAGCTATGGGCGTAGCTTTCGCATGTCAGACCCAAGTTGTACCGGGCCGATGTGCACATTTACTGGTTCTTACTCACACTCAGAAGCGGAGCCAGGTTTTTGCACTGGTACCGGTGGATACAGTGAGTCTTGAATTGTTTCCTTTTCCCGCCCTTTAAATACTACATAAACAAGTAGTGAATATAATCTGACTGATAGATCGCAGTCTCCAATGCGGAGTTGCAAGAAATTTATGAATATGCTGAGGAGGGGAGAAAGGGTTTCGAGGCTAAGAAGTGGTACGACTCGAAGACGGATTCTGACATTATGACTTGGTGCGTCCGCTAAATTCTATGCTTTTGTCTCTTTTTACTAACTGTGATGTAGTATGTGAATTTCTTTTACCATAGATGACTCCTTCCTTTGAGCTTCCCCCAATTGGCATCGTGCAGCTTGCTGACTTGATTATTTAGACGGTACAAAAGGAGAGGGAATGACCGACTGGGTGGCATATATGGCCGACGATACTAAGGCGCAGCGCGTTAAATGGATCCGAGATTTGAACTTCGGAGGCACCACTGACTGGGCTGTGGACCTGGGAGATTGGTTCCGTGGACCTAAGCTGCCAGGCGGTTGGACGGTTGAGCTTGATGCCTCCCAGTGTGATTCTACGAAATGGCCTCGTACTATCGAAAAACTGGAGGCAGACATCGGCAAGATACCGATACCCTGCCGTGGGGTAGCTCTAATAACCATATTGGCCAAAGACCTTCAAGTTGCTCTAGACGAGTACCAGAAGGTCTCCTCTTTGGACGACTACAAAGACAGGGTACGTTCTAACGTTTGCAATCTTCTATATACTAATGGATTGTTAACATTAGTTAGTTTTACTGGTATATGGACTGGGTGAAAGATTCAATCAATCCGCGTCTGGAACAATTTGTTTCCCTCCACGGCGGAGAGGGTCTGAAGTATATGGATTGCAAATGGTCCACAAAGGATATAAAGGAGCGTGAGGGTCCCTGTACCGAAGTGGACCTCGGTTATGCTCGAGGCCATCGATTTGTTGAATTTAAAATGCGTGACGAGGAAGGTTTCTACAGCGCGCTGTTAAACGAGACTGCCATTGAGAAGGACTGGATCCGATGGCTAGAGGATTATCAAGTCGATGACTATTGCGCTCCCTGTCCAAAGGCAGATTGCTCGCCGCCGAAGATCTGCGACGACTACATCAAATACTTCAACTACCCGCGTCGCGTTTTTGACAAAAAGGATGTTAAAGTAGCAGACCCGAAAGAGTTGATTGACGCGGCCTTGCCTAACCTGCTTGACTTGTCGAATCTTGCAATGTCTACAATGTTAAAGATACGATTGGGCGTTTCGGATGTCGACCCCGCCGATGTCGCGATGTCCCTCGGCATGCCTCTCTTCATGCTGCAAGATGCGTCCAAGTCGATTGAAGAAATTAGGAAGATTGGCAAAGAGCAGGAGGAAAGGAAAAAGAAGGAATTCATTCTCATGATTCTTTCCATTGTGTTTTCTGTACTCCCTATCGCAGCCTTTGCTGGTCCGCTTGGAGTCGCTGCTAGGTTTGCTTCGGCCCTTGCTATCATTGGCGAAGTCGGCAATGCTGCTTTAACTATTGTAGATATTCTCGATAACCCATCGGCAGCACCCTTTGCCATCCTTGGACTATTGCTTGGGGCCGGGGCTGGCGGACCCAAAGGGTCGCGACAATCATTTAAAAAGGCTGCGGATATCCGTCGTGCGCTTGATGCCAACTCACTCAAATCGTTTTCGAATGAATTTATACGCAAGGACGGCCTCGTGCAGAACATCGTCAAGAGCTGTGTCAGGTAAGGTGAATAGAGGGGACCACTTACTGCCTTATATGTATGCTTGTCGTGTCCAAGGATGCAACAACCGCACTTCCTTCTGCTCCTTGTACCTAGACGGCCTGGGTTTTGGGCAAGTTCATTTAGTATAAGATTTTCTATGTATGTACTGTACAAGAGTGAGGAGACTGCTTACTCCTAATTTGGTACGCTATTCCAACTCCGGCCTACCTAACATGGTACTTCGTCAAGCATATATTTTCTTAGTGGTATAAAATACCAAGTCTACATGTTCTTGAATCCTAGTAGGCACCTAGATTTTTGAACTGAATCCTCTATGAAAAATTTCCTGGAATATTCTAGGTAGCTGTTACGAAGGTCTGTACTGTATAGCTCTACGGACCTCTGCGCAACCTGTAAGACAATAATAGGCGGCATTGCGGACTTTACCTGTACTATGATCATAAATGGCAAGTCGGCTTTGATTACAAACACTCAATATAGCGTTTGGTCACGATTGGGACGGGTCTTCAAAAAAGGACTGCCGTCACTTATAAGGGTAGACAGAACTGGGTAAACCAAGTTGAGGGCTGGGTAATCAGGTTAAGTACGAAAGCTTCGATTGGGAGCCCGAGAATTGGAACGGCTTAACTATTCAAGTTGACCCTGGAAGGTAAAGAGGAAGAGAATAGGATCAATTGTCCCTCGTGTAACTATACAAATATTCGGGTTAAAATTACAACTCAGCCAAGTGTTAAAGAAGAGAATCACATGTGTGCAAATAAAATGACCGCCGCCATGTTAAAAGGGCCCATGGCGGCTAAGAAACAAAAAGAACATGGGGTCGAAGGTGTGAGGCACGTTCACCGCACACTCGGGATACAACACCAGTTGACCATAGCACATTGTTGGGTATAGGAATATGAAAGTCGGGGAGGAATGTCAGCTGGGAATCTACCGTACACCTATCTCCGTGTATATCGGGGAAGCAATAAAACTGGGAAGAGAAACGCAAGTCTGGAACTAATGTCTTCTAGAGACACCCAGGGTTGACCAATTCCGCGAAAACGCCTAGTGAAAACACACACAAAACCACACAGTCATGAAGACATGAAGACATTGAACAAAGAGAACAAGATGGAAGTGGACGGTTTGTTACTGGTTGTCCATGCTCATTCTCGATTGGAGATCTCCTTCAATGGTCTTTCTCCAGTGTTCCGGCAGGCAGACGCAGACGAGCTAGAAGGTCGTTAATAAATGCAATCTCTATTGATATAAAAATAAGCTTACCGGAAACGCCTTGATTTCGCCTGTGAGAGCTGGAGAGGATCCCCGCCTATCTGTGCCGTTAGAGACGCCGCTATCGCGTTGGGCTTTATGTTTTCCATCGTAGTCCTCAGCCTTTTCACTTAGCCGAATTCCAGTCGCCCACCCATCATCCCAGATGCCGACAACTTTGAGCATATCGCCCCGCTCCAGCTCAAATTCATCAGCTGCACGAGGTTGATATGCCCAAAGCACAGCCACTTGATCATTGGGATGGATGTCATCTTGTGAATAATAGTCTCTGAAATAAGGAAGTTGCTCCGATTGACCACTAGCGACGCCTTCAGGGGAAGAGAACTGCACGCCACTTCCTGATTTTGGAGACGTATCAAGAACAGACGTGCTGGATAGTGAGCCGTTTCTCCTACCGGTGACCGGGGGTCGTTGTCTGGAGCCACTTGCGGGACTAGCAAAAGCATCAGAATCGGAAGAGTCGTATTTAGCAGCAGCGCCACGTGGAGGAGAGCCGTCGTTGCTTTGTAAAGCGGACATCCGAGCAACGCGACCTCCCGGAAGGACCTCGTAACCAGTTCCTTGTCCCCTGCCTCCCGGAGTGTATTGCATAGAATTTGCTCCTTTACGCGGTGGCGACGGTTGATTGAATATGCTACCGTTTTGATCACGCCGTCGACGAAGAAATATAAACAAAAATACTGCTAGTGCACCCAGCAAGGCTACACCAGCAACTGATCCAACCACGATGCCGGCGATTGCTCCACCAGAAAGGCCGCCAGCGGTAGCACCTGTACTCGCTGACGGTGTAGAGCTGGATGTACTTGTAGGGAAGAGTGGAGGCAAGGAAGGCACGGGTGGAAGATCCACACCACGACATCGAATTTGGCTGTCTGCCGCAATGCAACACGAATCGGTGGAGTTTGGCGAGCTTTCGGCACAGAAGCCACAAAGTCCGAGTAAATTGGGCCCATAGCCGCATTCACTCGGCTCATTTTCGCTCCCAGAGATACATTTCCCGGTCAGAGAATCCGCGGGATTGGCGCAAATGGTAAAGTCCGAGCGTATCTGTTCCATAAAATCATATTTTGGAGTGCCACAAAGGTTTGGGTTCACTGCAATCAGTTCTTCGCTGGTAGCGGATTGCGCCTGCCACAAATTAGCGGGTGTTCATACCAGGAAACATGAGGATGACGAACACATGTGTCAGCGCAAAGCGGTCGTGAATTCGCGGCTGAAACATTGCAAATTTTTCCAGATTTTTGTACTATTCCGTTGCAAATGACGCTTGTTGTGTATCGCGCGTAGAGGTAACTCGTGTTTGTGAGTTTGACGCTGGAACAGCCGAGAAGATCTTGATACCTGTGCTCGAAAGTTAGCATCCAAAAACTAGCCCAACCGGCTCGGATAAGCTACATACTTGCGCTTGATGTAATCATGATGTACGAAGTTCTCCAGTTCTTTATCGAAGTGTTCAACGGAGGAGACGAATGCAAGGAAGGGGCTAGAGAATTTGACATGTCAGTTATATTTGCCCGTCGTTCAGGAAGAAATAGACAAGCGTACAATTCATCAATGACGTCTTTTCTGGTAGAAATCGAAGCACTGGCGAATGCGGGACATGTGGTTGAGTCTTTCAGAGAAATACAGTTCTCTGCCATCGTTGGGAGACAGGCAGAGCGCGAGTCACAAGAGCTCCCACTGCCGCGAAAGAAATGACCGAGACGAAAGGGTTCACTGAGTCGAAATGCGGATGTGGATATGAATTAATTATGGTAAATCTCTTCATCAGTGGTTGGGTTGGGTCGCAGTGGTTTCCTTCAGTTTATCATTATTGTGGTTTTATTATTGGGTGCTGTTTGGGTGTTGTGAAGGTTCGGTTCTGTGCCCCTGACAGATATGCGAAACCAATTGGGTCAAAACGAGCGACAAAGTATATGGAGAATTTAGGGGAGAAAACAAAAAGAAAAATAAAGGAAAAGCAAGGCGACCACACACTAGGATGGAGAAGAAAAGTATGAGGAATCAATCCGAACGAATGGATGCCTGGAAGAAGCACAGGCCGGACGAAGGGCGACGTCGAGGAAGAAAGAAAAGAGAGAGAGGAAGAGGAGGAAGAGATGAACCGCAAAAGGAAGGCGGTGATGCTCACTAATCAAAATAGATTACCCTAGGAACTTATCGCGTATTTGACCTGTAATTCTGTAACGCCGCGGAAGTGATTCCTCAAACGTCTTTGGTGGTGAAGAAGAAGGAGGTGATGATCTGGCGCCCTGCAGAGAATTTGCTTGGATGTTTCAGCTGCTAAGCTCGACATCTTGTTGACATTTCTCCAGACGGAGTATTCCCATGGAACCAATTAAAGTTTTCCACCCCCAACTGAAGCCAAAATGATGCTGAAGAATCACCCAAACCAACCTTCTGATGCTCTGCAAGACCGAGGCTGAAGAGCAGCAACAGATGCCCAAACGCCACAAACACTTCCCATATCACCTCTCTCACAGTTGGCGGAGGTTCAAAATCAACCTGAGCTGAAACAGATTCACGATGACCGTCAATTTTACCTCAAATCCCTACGAATTGGCCGTATGCTGATCCATGACGTTTTCTGTACGGGACGTAATCACTTTCACGAAAGCGTGTCTTCCATTCCGCGATTCCTCAATGGATGCCCTGAACCTTCCAAGGGCTCCTCATCTAGTTAACCTAAATCAACCGACTTAAGCCTTCAACAATTCATCAGCAACGAACGTGATCCGGATGTGGTTTAGTGCCTGTTGTGCCTCGTGATGCTGACAAAGCCGTTCCCCGCCAACACCCGTTTTCTTTCGCGCCAAAATCAACGTCATTGTTCCGCCCGTCGCTGCGAGCAAGTCTAGGCTTCCATCAATCGCACACTTGTATAGAGACATTGTCATCTCCTGACACCAACCAATTTTGAAGAATAAATCTATTTAGAACTAACAATTTGCGTCTTATACAAGTTTTTCCGCCTGTCACGATGTGCTCCCCTGACCTTTTTCTTGGGCTGCTTGCTGTCTTGTTTCCTCCAGTTGCAGGTGAGCCACCGGCCTCCAGCATCTAGTAAAATCCAGAGTGTTCAAATCACATTCCAGAAGAGGTGCGGGCTAATGCAAAACAGTATGGATCAAGGTCGGAATTTGCTCTGCTGACTCCATTATCAATATCGCTCTGTGCTGCCTGGGCTACGTGCCAGGACTTCTACACGCGTGGTATATCATTCTAAAATACCCAGAGCCCTATGACGAGTATCCAGACGGCTACCAGCCCATCGTTGGGTCAGGGACACATCACGATCCCGAAAGTGGGAGAGTTACATATTATTATGTCGCTCACCACCACGGGAATGACCATCCTTCTGGCAATCACACCTCTCCCCAGCGATCCTACGGAGCCACTCAGCAGAACGCACCGGAATTACCTCATCCATCAACAAAGCCGGCCCCATCAACGCCTCCACACCATCCTTCTCAACAAAATGGCCCCAGCTCAGCAGAAAGCGCTGCTGAAGGAAGCAGCTCTAGACCACATCATGAAGCAAGGCCTCCTCCAACCTACGCAGAAGCTGTGAAGGGCGATCATAAGATCCAATCATGAGTGAGACCATTGTGGATTTTAGCCGATATCCAAAGTCCGATGTTGGATGACGCGTATGGAACCTATGACGATGACCGTCGAGCGACTTGTGGTAATCCCAGTCCCATGCGCAGTGGTCATCCCTTCATCTTCTTGTTTTCGGGTGTCTTTGTTTATTTTAACCATGTAGCGATTTTGTTATGGCGTTTGTTTTGGGGCAATCTCTGACCTTATCCTGCTCTTTGCCTTCATTGGCTTCCAAGTCTGTATATTTGCTGTCCTTTCCAGCTGTTTCAAGGAGGGCTTTGGCAGGCTACCCTGGAATTGAAATCATAATGCAAGCTTGTACGTATACCTATTTGCAAATATGGCACCCTTAGCATCAAGATCCCGGATCTTCTACCGCCGCGGCTTTGGGAGGAAATTCGGACCTACAGGCGAGTATTTATCAATTTAAAAGTGATACCATAGAGCAGCCATGATGTACTTCATAATTTAGAATCTCAATAATAACATCCTTGAAAAGAGACGAAAACGCACGTAAAAGTTTTGGTTATAGAATGACGGTGGTGGAAGACGGGTCTCCGTTTCGTGCGGACAAAGCTGGTGGTTGGCGGTGGTGAACAAACGACCACAACAAAAAGTATTCCGCAACCTCACAGCACAAGGACAACAACCGCAAACGGCCGCACATGAAGCCGTCTTCATGACAGCCGCTTCTCTTTAATCCTAGCCATGCATCCTCTTCCGCTCCTAGCCAGGCAATCTCTTCGTACAGGAGCCGGTTTCGCCAAAACAGCGTCGCCCGGACGAATTGTGACCATCTCCTTCACCTTCAAGGTAGCTACGCAACGGCCAACGTTTGGATGTTTCAAGCCTTCGGTATGTCTGCGATGTCAATTTCGCGCACAAACGAGATTCTACTCCGTACAGAAAAACGAGGAAGAACTTGGAGCAGAGAATAAAGAGAACAGAGGTGTAGAAAGCAGGGATGCCCCGTCTACTAGTGATGAGAAGGCCAACCAGCCAGCCTCTTCAGAGAGTGGCTCGACGTCCCAATTGTCTTTTGAAAAAGGAAATTGGGAGTCTGGCGGTGACCCGAAATTAAGAAAAGAGGACGGTGTCGGCGGACAGGAAAGCAGCCTTCCGTCACACTGGGAAAGTCGTCGATCAAACCTTTCCAAGCAATTTTCCCAATTGATGGATAATCTACAGTCGAACGTTTTTATTGCCAATAGGCATTTGAACGACTTGACCGGATATTCTGCAATTGAAATATTAAAGCAGGAAATTCTAATCCAGGGTGCGTTTCTGGTCTTCGTGTGAAAGCTGACTTCAGCTTCTTCCTTCTTCCTTCTTTTTTTTATTTGCCCAACTGCGAGTGAATACAAAACTAAACAAAGGCCATTCTCCATCCATAGAGGAACACGTCCGAGAAACACGCGCCCGTGTCCGCGAAGCTAAAGATGCATATTCTGCCGCAATAAATCGCCGCTCCGCATCCCAGCGAGAAGTCAACGAACTTCTCCAACGGAAGCATGCCTGGACCCCGACAGACCTTGAACGCTTCACGTCACTATATCGCTCTGATCATGCGAACGAGAGGGCTGAATCCGAATCCCAGGAAGCTCTTGTGACTGCTGAGCGCGAGGCGGAAGAAGCGGCTACACTGTTAAGCAAGAGCATCCTATCAAGATATCACGAAGAGCAGATTTGGTCCGATAAGATTCGACGGATGAGTACATGGGGTACCTGGGGCCTTATGGGTGTTAATGTGCTGTTATTCTTAATCTTTCAAGTCGCCGTCGAGCCTTGGAGAAGGAAGAGGTTGGTGAAGGGATTTGAAGAAAAAGTGATGGAAGCCATAGAGAAGGAAAATGGTATCCAGACCGGTCCTACAGCAGCAGTACAACAGAAGGCAGTTGTTGATACCATTCCCCCAGCTATCCAGGCCCAACGGCATCCGGACGAATTAGAAGTCGAGGAGCACACCGAAACGCCATCACCCACTCACGTAGCACCTACTGATACCTCAACCGAAGAGCCACAGTCCGAATTACCAACACTCACATCGCACCCAGAACATCAACTTGAACTTGAACCGAAGCCAGAACCAGAGCCAGAGCTAATTGTTGAACCGCCGCTCACCACGATCTTGCCACCCGAAGCGTCTCTCTCCCCAGATTCCTGGCAGCAAACTTTCCGCGACCTTTTCAGCGATCGACGCGTGACTCTATCGCAGCGAGATCTGACAACCGTTGCGCTAGAAAGCGCGGCTGCGGGTGCTGCCGTCATGGGTGTATTGATCGCCATCTTCAGGCCGCGGTAAGCCTGATATATGCGCTAAAATAGGTATGGGCATCATTTTGACATAGTGCGGCCCGAAAAAGAAAATAAAAATTTTGGGATAAGTAAGGAAAGATATCCCGTTGACCTATCAATTTTGTTGCATAGAAGACATTAGCGCTACCTTTATGCATATGTACATAGAATTTCTCTTTTTCCCCTGATGTATTTGTAGGATATTTGGGCGGTGCCTGCACGCAGATTTTACGTAGGGACTGTTAGACGATTTACAAAGACAAAGAACTTTACGAGACGGGTTTGTAGAATATAACGCAGCCTAGTCTTATGGTATATGTATGTCTATCGCATTCGCCAGAAATACATAAAGAGGAGTTGTGTATATTCTGGTGTTACAAAAGGAAACGATATCAAGATCGGCAGAGTGCAAGGGAAAAAACAAAAATCAAAATACATAATATGGACAGAGTAAGGTTTGTAAAAACCCACGTAAATCTTGCGCGGGACAATATCGGAAGCCTCCCCGCTTTTCTCTATATGAAATCCAAGGTCGAAAATTCTTCTTTCCCCTCCCTATCACTCTCCCACTGCAGAATAAACATACAAGTATTTGACTTTGTTCATCTAAATCAGTCCTTCCGGTATATCCTGCACACTCCGCTCCTGTCTGTAGAGACCGGTTCTTCATCACCTAGTATACAGAGGGCTTAACCGATGACAAGAGTGTCTTCAGATGGGAAGTCGTATTGAGGAACCTCCAGGTTAAGAGGCGCAGGACCCTTTCTGATACGGCCGGAGATGTCATAGTGAGAACCGTGGCATGGGCAGAACCAACCACCAAAGTCACCGGATTCACCGATTGGCACACAGCCAAGATGGGTGCAAACACCTAGGCAATTGTAACTCAGCATAAATTCATAACATCATTAGAGGTTAAAGTGAGAGATATTTGCCATACCCAACATAACAAGCCACTCTGGCTTCTTCACGCGGTCAGAATCTGGCTGAGGGTCTCGGAGACCTTCCCAGTTCGTGTTCTCGGCCTCGGCGATTTCGCTGGCGGTACGGTGACGGATGAAGACTGGCTTTCCTCGCCATTTGATAATAACCTGTTAAATCACAAAAAACCATACGTTTAGATTCCTTCGATTCGACGGATGTAATACGTAAGAGAAAGAACGTACATTCTTGCCTTCTGGGATCGAGTTGAGGGCGACTTCGACCTTGGCCTGGGCAAGGACGTCGGCAGACGCAGACATGTTGACGAGGAAGTCTAGAATAATTCGATTTGATTAGTATGAACAATGGAATGAGTCGATAGCTAGTTGCCATGGCCTCTTATTATCTTTCCGGATGCTATAGAGGTACTCAAAAATTCCACGAGAAGGAGATGCGGATACATATAGGTCAAAACAACTCGATCATAAGGCACCACAGGGAGACATACCCTGAACTGTAGCCTTCGCTCCGACGGCACTGACCAAGCCCATACTTCCGGCGACGAAGTAGGAGAAGACCTTGTTCGTTGAGACATTGCGGGGGCTGGTATATTTCTTGAAGCTTGGGATTTTGAGGGAAGACGGGCTCTCCTTGTTGCGACCAAAGGGGCTATCGAAAGATGAAGTCGGGGCTGCTTCCGAGGTGGATTTTGCTCGTAGTTGCTGGGACGAGGTTGTCACGGCAAGAGTGCGTGGGAGGGCAAGGGTTTGCCGGGTGCAGGCCCGGACGAGCGACGAGGCAGAGGAAGCGGTGACGGGAGGCATTGCGGATGGAAGGGAGAGAGAAGAGAAGGCAATGCGTGGTGAAAGAGTGAATGGTTCAGTTTGATGGCGAGAGAAGCGAACTTTTGAGGTTTCGAAGCGACGATTTGAAGTTCCGAATTCGTTTTCAAATCCCGGCCACGCTGATTGGCTAGCTGGCCCCTCCACCAAAATAGTCGACTTTCGCGCTTTTTTCTTCTTTTTTCCTCAAACATAAAAAGTAAAAGAATTGAAATCAACTCTTTCTCTACGGTTCTACGGGATACTATTGTTGTTGCTGCTGCTGCTGCTGTTGTGGGAAAAGCCCTGCTCTGACTTTGATTCACAGTCCATAAATGCCCAGCATAAATATACCAAACCACTCCTACTCCCAAACGCCTCTCTCCCAACCTTAGCAAAATCACTTCGCCCAATCTATGCGCGTTTAAGCCAATCGTTGCTCGTTAGGATGCCCTCTCTATTCTGGAAACCTCATAGGAATGGCGGTTTCAAGACCACCCCTCTTTGTGCTAAAATCTAGGACGAAGCGCCCCTGACCCCGTTAGTCGGCCATGTGGATGTCGTTATCCACCGATTCTTCATTTACTGGCTCTTCATTTATAAGCGCGCTTCGTGTTCGTGAGGAGTGTATAACCATTGGCGGTCGAGGCGAAGAATGTGTTCCGTTCGGTTCCAAATTTACCATTGACTCCTCGCGTGAAGCCACCGATTCGCCATTTGCTCCCATTCCCTTTTTATTCAATGTACGCTGGCTTTTGGGTCTTTTGGCCTCTTTAGCCGCTTCACGTGCCCTTTTCTCTTTGAATTGTTTGTACGTTGTAGTCTTTGGAATCACATCCGAAAGGAATTCTAGGTTGTCAATTCGAGATACGGCAGTGGCTTCAGAGGAATAATATATCTTAGCGTTAAGGGTCCGGGGTCGCAATCCTAGCTACTGCTGGAATCCCAGGGTATGAAAACGTACCAAGGTCTCTGTATTGTATATTCCTCCTTGGCTTTCGTTCAGACTTGACAACGGTATGGCCTTGCTCAGCAAGGTATTGAATGAACATCTCCTAACAACAAAGTTCCCGTTAGCAAGTCCAACGTAATTGAACTGTCTGGCCTAGTGCAAAGACATTGTAGACATACCGTAGCGACTGCAATTAGGAAGGCTGCATTGTTGGAGCATTGCGCGATGTCTTCGTCGAGATGGATAATCTTTTTGATCCTAGTCACTTTTTTTTTTTTTTTAGCTCCCGGGCTCTCGTTAACCCTTGAAATCGAATAGCGAACTTGATATTAGCAAGTAAAACGTACATGGTAAAGCGGTCTGGCCGCTTGCCTCCTCAGGCGGAGGGATCGCGCTGGTGTTATACGGCATCGACGCGTTTTGCTAGAAGTAGCTCATGGGCGGCGAACAACCTTTGCGAACTCGGTTTCCAATTTCTGAATGATGACTATTCTCCTAGCTGAAACTTGAAAGCGTAAACTGAACGGGAAGATCAAACCACGTTGCGATAGCCGGAAAGGGAAAAATGCAAACGGGAAAGCGTAGGAGAAGAAACCTAGTTAGCCTTCGAGATCTGGATGATTGGCCGCAAAACTACATTTTTCACTGACGAACAACAAGCCCTTCCGACCTCCCTCTCACAGCCACGGCTCTGAGCGCTCTCTTCCACAGCTTTCCACGATCCGGTTAGGAAGTAGTTATCACAAGCCCTACGGCATATCCTCTAATTCCCGCCGCGGCCGTCAGCCGGCACTAAATACGAACACCTGCAGATTGTCAATCAACACCACAACAGCATTAGCTACATAGTTACATCAGCTACAGAAAAAGAGGCTGTGAGGCCTTCCTCGACCACGACGAGACAAAACCCCAGAACTACGAGACAATCTTCCGGAAAATCAAATAATATGAGCTACTGCTCCAGGATGGTAAAGTGAATGCACATTTTGTCAGTGTGATGAACCCCAACACATCCTCCAACTCCGCTCAACCCTCCCAACGTCGCCGCCCGTCCTCTCACTCAGTCCACCCACGCGATACCAGGCGTCACTCAGGTCTTTCTTTTCTTTCAACAGGCGAATATGGGCCCAACACGCCTATCACGCCCACCGCCGCGGCCGACTTCCATGGGCAGAATCCCGCGATAACAGAGGAAATCAACGAGATAAAGAGATACGAAGACTTTACGACAATAGATTGGGTGCAGGATGCGGTCCATGAGCAAGCCCGACGTCGCGCGCGGAGGATACAAGGCGCTAGATTTTGGGACAAGGAGGGAACCTTTGGCTGGAGACGGAAAGTTAGCGAGGCGTATGATGCTGGCCAGGCCTGGCTCGTTGTGACCATCGTTGGAGCTGCCATTGGCTTAAACGCCGGATTCTTGAACATTGTCACAGAGTGGTTGGCAGACGTCAAATTGGGATATTGCACTACGGCTTTCTATTTGAACGAAGCGTTTTGCTGCTGGGAGGCAGAGAACGGAAGTACGTGTGTTCTAAATTGGATTTTCCTTTTCACAATGACTTATCTTTTACTGAATGGCTTTCAGAGTGCCCGGAATGGAAAAGATGGAGCACATTACCGCCGATAAACTACATTGTTTACTTTGTTTTCGCCGTAGGTATCTCCAAGCCCTCCTTTAACGGCTCTCGTCTTACGGGCGTAGGTTCTATTCGCCTTTTCTGGAGCAGCTTTGGTCGACGCGATTGCCCCCTACGCTGCCGGTTCAGGGATATCAGAAATCAAAGTCATCATTGCAGGCTTCATTATGAAAGGGTTCCTTGGCGCAAGGACGCTATTAATTAAATCCATTGGCCTACCTTTAGCCATTGCCGCCGGCCTTTCAGTTGGGAAAGAAGGGCCAAGTGTTCACATCGCTGTTTGCACAGGAAATGTGATTTCTAGGTGGTTTAGCAAGTACAAGAGGCACGCGGCTAAGACACGAGAAATCTTGACAGCTACATCCGCTGCGGGTGTAGCAGTCGCTTTTGGGAGCCCGATAGGTGGTGTCTTGTTTTCTTTAGAGGTTTGACTATGTGCCAACGAACGATGTAAAGATCCTAGGCTTACGTTCTTATTTAGGAAATGGCGTCTCATTTTCCCCTTAAAACGCTGTGGAGAAGTTACTTTTGCGCTTTGGTGGCAACTGGCGTTCTGGCGGTATGTCTTGCTATTGACCCTTCATGACATGGTGATATCTGGTGCTAACCTGTTGATAAGGCTATGAATCCATTTAGAACGGGTCAATTGGTTATGTTCCAGGTCAAGTACGATAGGACGTGGCACTTTTTTGAGCTTATTTTCTTTGTGATACTCGGCGTTTTTGGAGGGCTATATGGTGCATTTGTCATGAAATGGAATTTACGGGCGCAGGCGTTTAGGAAGAAGTATCTCTCGCGCCATCCGATACTCGAGGCCACAGTGCTGGCTGGTCTAACGGCCCTTGTTTGCTATCCGAACATGTTTATGAGAATCACGATGACTGAGATGATGGAAATATTGTTTCGCGAATGTGAAGGGAAACACGATTATAATGGGATCTGCCAGTAAGCATAACGCTTGCACCGAATTCTCTCAATTACAGTATAAGGCTAATAGCTTTAGGGCTGCACGTCGATGGTCGATGGTGTTTTCGCTCTTTATGGCAACAGTATTACGGGTCCTTTTTGTGATAGTATCATATGGATGCAAGGTCCCTGCCGGCATTTTTGTGCCATCAATGGCTATCGGGGCTTCATTCGGGCGAATGGTTGGAATCCTCGTCCAGGCACTGCAAGAATCATTCCCAAACTCAAAATTCTTTGCTTCATGCGAACCAGACGTCCCTTGCATAACACCGGGTACATATGCGTTTCTAGGTGCAGGCGCAGCGTTGAGTGGCATCATGCATTTGACCATTTCAGTGACCGTGATCATGTTTGAGTTAACGGGAGCACTGACTTATATTCTCCCTACTATGGTAAGCTGACTGAAGACAATCTGACACCATATCGTTGCTAATACACGCGATGCTAGATTGTTGTTGGAGTAACAAAGGCCGTCAGTGATCGCTTCGGAAGAGGAGGCATTGCCGATCGTATGATTTGGTTTAACGGCTTTCCCTACCTTGACAGTAAAGAGGAACATATTTTCAATGTCCCCGTTTCCCATGCTATGACGAATAAACCTGTTGTCCTCCCGGCAACTGATTTCCCTCTCAACCAAGCTGAACGACTCCTTAAAAACAACAAGTTCCAAGGCTTCCCAATCGTTGAAGACCTTACATCCCGCACATTAGTCGGGTTCATTGGCCGTACAGAATTTCAGTATGCAATTAATAGAGCAAAGCGAGAACGTCGACTCTTTTCGCCAAATGCGAAATGTCGATTCGTCTCCCAACCACACACGTTTCAAACCCGCTCCCCATCCACTATATCCACGCCCAATCCGTCACACTCTTCGACTTTATACTTGGATCATCCCATGGGTGCCTCGTCCTCCTCTCAAGCAGCTGATTTAGATCTACCGCCACCCCAAACATTCGATGACATAGCTACGTCCTCCGGGGTCCGATCTGTTGATTTCAGTCCGTACGTTGATCTTGCGCCAATAACTGTCCATCCACGTCTTGCACTCGAAACTGTCATGGAAATATTCAAAAAGATGGGGCCTCGTGTGATCTTGGTTGAACACCGTGGTCGATTATCCGGTCTTGTCACGGTGAAAGATTGTTTAAAGTATCAGTTCAAAGTGGAACATCAGGAACTTGCGGATGCGCATGCAGCCAATGGCGACCGGCCTGCTTCTGGTGCGGGTATGGGAGATGGACTTGTGGAGCAAAAAGCGTGGGAGATCATTCAATGGGTTGTTGGGAAGGTTGCATTTTGGAGGAAAAGCCGAACTAGATGGGGAGGAGGTTTCGAGGATGGAGATAGAGGGTTGAGAGACGATTCATTTGACATTATTGACGGGACGGAGGATTTGGATGCGTTTGACGGGCTTGTGGAATTGGACGAGAGGGATGATGGGAGGTTATAATCCTACTTGTGCGTTGTGTTTCGAGCACAAGGGTTTCAACATCTGACGGAGCGGTATATTCTAATATTGTAAATTGTCGCATAGATGTAAATTAAATGAATATGTACGCCCGGAACAAAATCGGCGGAATTGTTTGAAACATAATGGTTCAAGCTAAGAAAATATTGAATTCAGGCCAAACGAAATCAAAGGTGGCCATGGCGTAGAGCGGGTACAGTAGGTCAGTGTCAGCAAGTGTTGAAGAAGAATATTGAGAAGCGGGGAGACACCCCTCATGAATGGATTACCAAGTCGAAATTTCAAATTCAATTCTAAATACTCGGAAACAAGCCTGATGACTTCTATCTTCGATTAACTTACAGGATATGTTGGTATTATATGTACGAGGTATATATTTAATTTCTCTCTTGTCGTAAAGGTCTCTCGTCCCGGAATTCAATCAAATCGTCTCCATTTTCATCCGGGGCTCGTGCCAATTCTCGCTCAACTGCGTCGGCATCCTTCGGTTTTTCCATCTCTTCTCTCAATCCCACAATAATACATCCGGCCGCCATGATCGTGGCACCAAGCCACCACAAGGGCGCCACGCGTTCTCGGAATACCGCCATGCCTAGTATTGCTGTGACTAGGAAGTTGGCTGTGGTGTTTGTGATGGTGACTTGCGTGGAGGAACTAGAGGCTGTCAAAGCGCGGGTGAAGAGCGCCCACATTGTTATATTTGAAAGAACGTTCAAACCGAAGAAGATCTAGAGAAATAGATGTTAGAATGGAGGTTTGTAGTGGGATGTTTGATATGTCTCAGTAGGATTTGGGATATATGGGCATTTCATACAGCCCGGACAATATACTCTGCTACAGCGTCCATTGATGCCGAGAGAGAAAGAGAGTGCGAGATTCCCTGGGATATAGTGGCCGTGAGTTGGGTGGTTGTCCTGTTCGGAAAAATTAGCGACATCGATCTTCTTGGATTCTTATAGTTAATATATCGGAATCGGACTGAACTCACAGCTTGGCAAATAGCCCGTTCAGAGCAGCAAAAGTCCCACTGGCAAGGGCCAACACCAGCCATTTCTGCGAGCTAGCCAGCATGCTTTTGTCATTTGAGGATACTCGTTTGGCCTCTTTTCGCGGGTATTTCTTCTGATCTGACCTTGCAAGAGAACAATAACACGGGTAAAATATGATTAGCAATCGTTAACCCCTATCGAAAGCTCGACGTCGCCAAGACGATTATCGGATGCAAATAATGTCCGAAAGGGAGTGTGATATAGTCTAAAAGCACAAGGCAGATTGAGGATGACTTTAAGAAAAAGAAAAGAAACGTACCAGGTTCAAGACTGGAGACTCCTTTCGCCGGGGATTCTTGCTGCTCGCGTTTCAACTGACGCCCTCGTCGTTGATAAGGCATGGCTGCTGCTTGATGTTCCATTTTCCCCATTGAGCGTCTTGGCTGCCGCCAAGTCACCTTGTTCCTCTTGGTTAGTAATCGGCAGTTGGCAATTCCCCGGCGCGGTTCTGTTGCTCCACCCTGTCTTCTCCGCTCCGCCGACGTCGTCTCGCCGGCATTTTCCGGGCACGCCGTGGTCTTGGCGTTCGGAGGCTGTGGCAATACTATTATATAAGCAACATAACGATGCCAAGGGTTTAACTAACGTACTTCCACACCG
>LJPJ01000821.1:0-27711 GCA_001430935.1 Amauroascus verrucosus
GACGTTCTCTTTTGGTCGAGAAGCACATAGGTTTGATAGTTTCTCTCGACACGATAGGGGTGTCAGGAACAGCAATCGGTGACGGCGAGAATGCATTTGCTTCCGAGAACGCCTAGATTCCTTTTTCGAGCGTTTGACAGGTACGTATGTATGTACTGTGCGTCCAGTCAACTCCATATTTCTCCATACTGAAGGAGTTTAAATAACAGCAGCATGTGGCTAGAAGATAAGATGTCCTTTAATCGCTCATTTGTCTGTCCTTAGGGTCTTCAATCGGGGGTATTGATGTAATTCCATAGTGTACAAAAGGAACATACTGGCAAAGCAGGGATGGAGTCTTCCAGTCCATGCATAGTGGCCTTCTGAGCGATTAAGCCACCACATCATGTCTCTCTTTTGGTATCCCCTCATATCTCTGGAAATGTCACTTCCAAAACAACAGTCAGCCGTTATGAATACTAGTCTTTCAAAATCTGGAGTCTTTCACAATCAATATTGGTATGGTGGGATCATAATCTGCGCGTTGGATAGCGTTCAAACCAGCGCAACGAAGAGGCGTGACTCGATTGTTGGAGCCGAGTCCAGTATCGCGGCGAGAGAAACCATGCGTGTGCCGCTCGACCAAAAAAGAGCGTCCTCTAGTGATGAGCCCACTAGATGGTATGTATGTACAATATCCCGTAGATCTCTGAGTCGTGACATCCAGGCCCGCTTGGCAACACATACAGCCAGCTGCTCTAGCTATACCCCCCAATGCTACCCCCCGACCCACCCAGGCATAGGCCCTATGTTGTAGGTTTGAGTGAGCAAATTTTCTGGAATTTTGGTAGCCTACCACTTATTTAAACCTCAGGGTGTTATGAATGGTGGCGATTGCAGGATGCTGTGACATAGCAATTCTGCTGACAGCTCAGATGAGAGTGTCTCTCTTGGCCAAGAAGAGGTGCTATATCCTGCACCTGCTGCTTTGCAGATTCAAGCAGACTTCTCCAACTTGAGCTTAATCAGTATTTCTGGCCTAATGTCTCTCTCAGCAGTGCTCATCTGGTTGTGAATCCAGGTATCTGCTACTACTGCTGCAACTTTCGTGCTTTAGGTGTGCTCTGGGGAGCCACTAACTTGTTGTTTATCACAGACATACTGCTTCAGCTGCGTCAAGCCATGCAATGAGTTGCTTGATCAGGGCACACAATTTGACTGCAGAAGCATGCATTCTTATTTCAAAATCAAGAACACAGTCTCATAGCACTCTGCTCTAGCTTTTTGCGCAGGAACTTCCATAGCAGCTTCTGCTGCCTTTTGATGGGCTTGCTAGGAATACGATGTTACTGTAAAATCTGACACAGGGTAGAATATTTAGAATTTGAGGTCATTGCTCAAAGTGCTCGAATAGTACGCATGAGGTAATGAATATGTTCTTTATTTGCCTGGGCAACAGGCGCGTATCTGCTGGAAAAGCGGTAGGACAGTGAGAGCCAATTTCCCGCGATACAGACAGTTGTTCCATTTTTGCCCTAGCCCGCCAGAAATGCATACCCGCCCGTACCGCTCCTGAGCACGGCGGCATGGCTGACACTCTCGCCCTGGTGGAGGCTAAGCCCTAGCTCTAGTCACGAGGATACCCTCGCGGAGCTGGGAGCGAATAGCCAATTGATCTGGAGAATCCAGACCAATAAATAACACCTGCCTTTGGATGGGCAGGCGACACCATGACCGCTCACGGCCAGACAGATGTTGGACCCCAATGTGAGATGGTAGATCTGGAATAATCATCGGATTAGCCCACGAAGCCGCTAGCAGCTGTGCCAGTGGTGGTGATGGTGGTAGTGGTATGAAGGTGGTCTGGGACCACCATTCGCGATTCTGGGGGGGCCGGCGGGGCGCTGGGCGATCCCACACGGGCCTCAGACTCAGACCACCAGCATTTGCTGCAGCAACTCCGGCTACGGGGGGGCCTAACTAGTCAAGAGTTAGTAACTTTGCGAACCAAGAAAAGTCTTCGCGAAGACTTACAACAACCGGCAGAGCCGGGCCCAAAACAAGTGGCGGAGGAGGAGGCGGGGAGCAATGACGACAGGGGGCTATGAAACCTATTAGGGCCTGTATTGTCTCTCTCGTCTTGCATGCATGATAGTATATTGAGAGTGCATAAAAAACTGAAACCAGCCAGCTAGTAAGCGGCACACAAGGTGGACATGCCCGAGAGCCACATAGGAGTATTGCTGGATATATTAAGCTCGGTAATTCTGCAACGAACAAATTGGTCAGTCTGGCTGCTATCCCACTCTTCACAAATGCCTCAAAACACCTTTAAAGAAGACAAAGACCCAATGTAGAAGAAAAATCAGTAACATACCTTGACCAAATTGATAGAATGCAAACTGCTGAAATAAATTTCCCCTATCACTACCACAGTGCAGCCAGAAGTGATCACAACACTTGGGACATTCTGACAAGGCATAATTATAAGATAAGAAGGTGAATTGGCTCTACGGTTGGTTGAGATGGAGAGGAGTATATGTGATAACTGGCAAGTATTCTTAGTAGTTAAGCAGTTTTGGCATGTAATAGAGATCCATGCCTAAAAGCCTGGTCAGAAATTCGCTGAGCGGCGGATGCTTAGAGCTCTTTGATAATGACACATGAGATGTAAGCAATAAGTCCACCGACAGAAAGAGTGCTTCAGATATAGGATCATAAAGCACAGCCGTTGATGCCATTGCTGGTAAAGCCTATGTCTCTGGAGTCGAAACGTTACTTTTTCAAGCGGTCTGAAATTCCAGTTGTTTCTCATATGGCCCCGAAACTCAATAGAAACCAGACGTGGGTTGTTGCTTCATATGCAATATGTCTAGAGTCACCAAGCGCAGTGAAATGAACGGAGGGAATATGGTCATGGGAATAAAGGAGAGGGAAAAGAAAAATAAAAGGGGAGATTTGATAGCAGCTGGCGTCGTGCTACCGGGTGAATGTTGATACTTAACATAGAGAGAAGCTGAGAAGATTCCCATGAAGGCTGGAAACTATCAAACCAAAGCTGCCATGGAGATAGTGAAGGTAGTGTCAGGACAGTTAGGAGCCATGAACAGTAAGAATGAATGAAGCTGCTATCACTTTCACCAAGAAATGATAGAGAAAGGCAAAGCTCTACATGTAATGAGGGATTCTCCTGATCAGGAAATCAAGGGCAAAGTGAGCTTCCAGTGAACATTGAGTTGGACATTACCGTTTTGGGCAGCTGTTGAAAGAATGAGTTCAATTTTAGGAGAGTTTAATATGATCCTGGTTATTCCTGCATCTCCCAGAACCAGATCCTATTAAGTGATAAGGCTCTGGCTGAGCGAGAGCAAATGTCAAAACAAGCTTCTTGGTCCCAGAGTCCAGGCCTCCCACAGGGGTAAGAGAGGCAAAGAGACGTATAAGCTTTGGTGCTTGACCATGGACAAGGAGAAACGTATAGCAGGCAGAGCTCCGGCAGAGTGGGGTTCTCGACAGGTTTCTAGACACGTTGCTACTTTTTGCTAACCTAGCTTATCGAAAGTAGCTGAACCAGCAGTGGAAGCTGGACCATAGGTCCCCACGAGCAAAGAATCGGGATAAAGTTGGTGGGAAACGAGAGGCGACTCTCGCTTGTTGGATGTTGTGATTTGGTAGTCGATGGACTCACACTCTTGCAGCGCAGCCTTACGGGCCCTTTTTGGGCTTTCTTTTCGACTTTGCTTTTTTCTATTTTCAGCCCTTTTGCTTCTGATGCAGGCCGGTGACGAAACAACGTTCAGGTTACCCTTTCAATCACTATGTGGAATCTAGATCTTTATATATTTAGACTCGTTGAAACTTGACGCCATTGCTTTTGCGCGCTGAGAGAGAGGGCTGAATCTAGTTTGTGGTCAAGGATGTCCTTGGCCGTGAACTCGGCCTGAGTCCTCGGAAAGGCGCAGCGATCCACCGCCTATTCCCCCTGTCTTCTGTTCAACAGCTCCCCCGAGAGGCGATGTCAATTGGTGGAGTCAGGGTGGTGGAGGTGGCCGTCGCATGGCAAGCAAGGATTAGAATGGTTTACAACAAAGCCATGGCGTCGCTGGAGAAATCACGTTGGCTTGATAGCTCTCAGTATTAGTTGGTAACGAATTGACAACTAGCAGAGCATTATATGTCCTAAATCGAACGGATGCAGGATTTAAATCAGTATCATCTCGTTGGGGCATTGTGTCGGTTTTGAACCCTTGCTGTTCTCGCTTTTCATCACGACAAAAAAATGTTAGCCGACTTTTCCGTTCTTGTGACCGGTGTCGGGAAAACCTCGGCGTCTGCCGTGCCCTGCTGCATGAACGTCAATCTTCAGTGCGGGCGAGTTGCCAATATTATTGTGTTGGCACAGTCGTTTGAAATGCTGTTTGACGCGTTCCATGTTTCTCACGATGAGTGTTTTCCTCTTGTTTAACTAATGGGCATACTCGAGAGAGACCGACGGGTAGTTGGATCTTGTTTTCAGGAGGCTTTTCCTCTCTTGGTGAAGAATGGGTGGTAGTTAGATGGACGATAAATGGATCAGCTTCCCTAACATAGCTGTGGAAGGGTATTTTGACTTCAATAGACGAGATCACGGCAGTATTATCTAATCAGGGCCGGCTAGCGGGGTTGGTGTACTGCAGGAGACTCATAGCCTCTCTACACCTCTCTAAACGCAGCCAAGCTAAGTGGGCATTCTGAGCTTTCTTCGCACCTCCTCTGATGCCTTCTTCATCTCCTCTTCATCGCCTGTTCTCTTCTTCTCCTTCTTCTTCATCTCATTCTTATTCTCCCCTCATCACCATTTCCACCATTCCCTCCAATGACCCTTTCTGGCATCCTTTTGTTTTATCGGTTAATATTGCCCTTAGGGCGAACCTTAATCAAGATGGTCTCGAATGCTGCCAGCCTTGATTGGTTTCCATCCATCAAACAGTCCCATCATCATTCGCTGCATTATCCCTGCGACAACCACAAGACTCGCCCCTCCCGGCATTCTTGAGCACAGGATACGTGCTGTCACACAGGTTCCCTCAACCCCGGCCCTTAACTAGTGGAAGAGTGCAGCCGCACCGTGCGCCAGTGACAGACTGACGGTGAGATCTTTTCTCCACATCCTTTTTAAAGTTCCACTTGCTGATTCTCGAGTCGAATCACTCGGGCTATCTTGACCTTGAACCAACCATGCGTCGCCTCCCCGAGCTTGGCCAGACCGTCTAGCCCAGCCACTCCCTCCCCCAAGCCGTTTTCAGCTAGTTCAGCCTTTCCTTTCTCAAGCCAATCTTCGGTCAATCAATTAGCTTTTCTGTCCACCTCGTTTTTTGGGACAGTTTGAATTTGGCACTAACTGGGGTTTAACTAATTGGGGATCGTAGAAAGCGAGGCCACGGAACCATCGAGCCTCCTCCAGGGTTCGGGGGTTTTTCTTGCCAGCAGGAAACGGCCTTTTATTTTTTTTTTACCCTTTGGCGATAGACCTAGCCAGGTTATCGCTAAGACAGCACGGTTTCAACAGTCTCGATGTAGAGAGAGTCTCCGGGAAAGATTAAAAACCATGCTTTTGAGCCCTGCAGCTCTGGGCTTACCAGTCCTTGTACCGATTCCGGGCTTTTTGTCTTTTTTTCTTTCTTTTTCTTCTCCCCTCTTCATTTTGCTCTTTCTCCGTTTCTCCCCTAGACTTATGATTGGAGAGCACCTCTTCAACAGCAGATCAATTCAATTTAAATGTTATTTGGAAAATGTCCATCCTCCAGGGTGCGCGAGTTTGACAAAGAGAAGGACGGAGATCGACACAATCATTCATGAAATATTTTTTTTTCCCTCATTTCTTTTTCACTGTTGTAAGTTATTTATTTATTGGTCATTTTGTCTGTCTTGCGACTTCGACTTTAAATACGAAAAAAAAAAAAATTACATCCAGCTCACACCCTTGCCACCAGGTTCAGGTTCTTGGGATCGAAGTCAACTATTTCGGGATCCCTCACAGGAATCACTAGTTTGCTGTTGATGTCAGTTGATTTGTTTTTTGTCTTATTGCTTTTCTTGATCCTCTCCCTCCTTCAGCGCCCCAGCACCTCAAATATTAATCAGTTTTTGTCCGGGAATAGAAAAATATTCTCTCTCCCCTGGTTGCAACAATCCTTGTTGAAAATTCTGGCCTTTTTCCTTTCCTTTGCGACTGAGAGGTGGTGAACGTGGCGATTGTTTGGATTGCGACTTTCTCCCCTTGTTCGCTTCCCCCTTTGTCCTTCGCGACAATAAAACGGACTCCGGGTAACTTTATCTCTACCATCGCCACTCCCCGCACACACCGAGGTCGGTACCACTACTCGATAGGTCGCAAACGGATACAAAATAGACCCAGCCGGTTATTATATTATTGCTATCCTCGACTACGAGACACAACAAGTGATCGGATTTTACGCATTTTCTGGTGGCGTGCGCGTCCCAGACTTGTCGTCTCGTGAGGAGAATCATCACCCTTAGAGCCGACCCCAAAGCGCTTTAACCAGCGATCATCGTGCCACACTTATCCACCTGCGCACCTGTCAACATTCTCCATTGCAGATAGCATTCGTGTATCTCGATCCTCATGTCGATCCTGTCAATGGCTTAGTTGTTCTTCACTCCTACTTTCGGAGCTCTTGCCACCAATCCAAAGAGTAAGCTAGTCGAATTGATTTGTTCAACCTGAAGGGACAACTGCCCATTCCCAACGAAATCTAATTTCCCCGCGAAACTGAGAATACCGGAATCTACATCTGAGTTGTTTACAGTTTGAAGGTATGTTAACATAAACTCAACCTTGGTTCAAATCTCCCCACATCCCCTGAGCCAAACCATGATGTGTTAGCCCTGCCGACACCGGTTTGTTGCACATACATACTCTCATCGCAACCATGTCTGATCTTGGCCCGTCAGTGCATACTTAATGTCACACGGTGGCACAACTGAACGCCTCTTCCATACCCCCCGGTTCATTCTTAAGGCTATGTGTGAGGCTTTGGCTGACCTTTTACCTACTCTTGACGGGCGATGCAGAATAACTTTTTTATGTCATTGATAACAGATGTGACCGTCTTGTTGATTAAATTGTTGGAATCTTAACCGCAGGGACTTAGCAAGACTCTCCGGCGCGACCGTTCTCTATTGCATCCCGAATTGCTCTCTGACAGAATAGACCAATTTTCTTGCGGAACACAGCCACTCTTTATGACCCGTTTTTGAGCGTGGCCTTAAATATCCAGAATCGTCAACACAGAGAACACAGGCATCATTGCGCGCGTTTTTACGGAGTATTTTAAGCCCATTCCGTGCCATTGTCCCGATCAATTCATCCGAAGCTCAATAGTTCTTAGAGCAAGTGCTGCCACCCTCCGCCAACGTGGCTGCACTCACAATTCCCCCGCCCGGAATGGGGGCGGCTTTTGATGCACTGAGCATGCAACAATCACTGGGTCAGAAGAGGCTAGCCTCTGCAACGCTTCCGAGTTTTGAGCTTCCGAATCCTCAAGCCCAACAAACCTCTCAGCCAAAACATCACTTGCATTCAGGTGTTAATACAGCGCAAGCTTCCATCAGCGGTGTTAAGGTTGGAAATCTGTTGACTCCGCCGGCGAATTCAACATCAGATAACCCAAACGCAATCTCGCCGGGACTGGCAGGGTCTGGACCAGTTCAACCGTACTCGCAAGGGTATTGGCCAACAGCTTCATACAATCTTGCTACAGGTACGTGATGCTTGATTTTGCGACGTTTTGCGGATTTTTTTTTTCCCCCAATAATACTAAACATATTTAGGTCGAAATAATTCGCATTCGTCGACAATGCCTGAGAACTTAGCCCCATCATATGCTCAAAACACCATTTACCCTTCTCCCCTTTCTCCCTCACCGGCACTTTCCGCATCTTCAACACAGCAGCAGCCTCATGATCAGCAACAAGGACAGTCGCAGCAAAATCAGCAACAATCACACCAACAACCATTGGCCCAAAGTTATGCAAACCAGACCAACGCATCTGTACAGCCGCAAGCACACCAACCAAACCCTCTTGACTCTTATGGCCAGAAGTATGCCTATGGAGGTTCACAGCAGTCTCCTGCTTCGCCAACAAACTACAATATTTATCAAAGTGGACCGTCGTCCGTGCATCCTTCGAGCTCGAGTGCGCCATCTAGGCTTGGGATGCCTATTCCTTACCCTATCGACACCCAGCAACCCCTTCCACAATTTACACGCCCTTACCCGTCATACTCACTTCCAGCTATGAACGGTCCAATTATGAGCAATGTACATAGCCCCAGTAATCAAATGGCGCTCATAGGCTCGATGCAACCTAATCTCCTTCCTGGCTTCAACAGCGGCCACGCAGCTAGCTTGCACCATATATATAGCGGACATCCACATCCTCATCCACACAATTTACACGGTCTCGTGCCAACCCCACAGAACGACCGACCGTTTCGATGCGACTTATGCCCCCAAAGTTTCAATAGAAACCACGACCTGAAAAGACATAAACGAATACATTTAGCTGTGAAACC
Organism: Amauroascus verrucosus; assembly: GCA_001430935.1. Taxonomy (NCBI): domain Eukaryota; kingdom Fungi; phylum Ascomycota; class Eurotiomycetes; order Onygenales; family Onygenaceae; genus Amauroascus; species Amauroascus verrucosus. The sequence continues at coordinate 8,558 of LJPJ01000821.1, forward strand.
GTTCCCATGCCATCATTGTGACAAGAGTTTCTCTAGGAAAGATGCTCTGAAGGTGCGGATTTTATTTCTAGCTTGTTCTTCGTTTTTATGCGCTAATTCACAGTATAGAGACATATCCTAGTAAAAGGTTGTGGCAAAGATCCAGCGCAGGATAATAACTTGTTAAATACGAGCAGCTCGACTTCGACATCCGTTGTCAGTGCAGGCGTGAAAGGCGAGGGAATTCGCAATAGCGTATCCCCACTATTAGGGACTACATCTCGACATGATAAGTAACTAAATTGCCGCCAATTTATATTTTTAATGATGGTATTATTTGTTTTTTGCTTGGTGCTTGAGCTGCCAATGTTGATTCCCACTTTTTGATTTCCCCCATGGTGTATGAGATTGCTATAATTGGAATTGTTCGTGATTTGGTTTCTCCAGCGATAGTTTTCTTCCCTTTCTCTCATCTTTATATCCCCACTTCTTTGCTGCGTTATTGGGTGGAAGTTCCTATGCCAGATGCACGCGTTCGCATTTGTCTTTTGACAAGGGAGTTGTTACTTTTGGAAGATGTGCTATTATCTATGGTCCGCAATTACTGTGGCGCATTGGAGACTTGTGCGTAATTTTCTTCTTTTGGTCTCTTCTCTAGGGCCTCATTCTTGGTGGGCTCTTGTCGGGCTGGTTTTCTGGGTATCGAGAATCCAGTTTTTTCCTACTGTCTTTTATAATTTTATTCTTCTCAATATTCTACCTATTAGCTTCTATTATTATATTTTATTCATATTTACTTCGTGTCCTTATGGACGGCTACATACTATGGGTTAACCCCTTTTTGAGCGAATTTGTACAAAACCCTCTTTCGCTGGACGTATATGTTGAGTTTCTCTAAATGATATGAGTCCTGTCTTTATTAGCCCGGCCTCTCCATGCTTACTCGATGTGTGCCTTGTGCATATTCCATGCTCAACCACGTGGAATTTGCTGCCGAATGCGCACTCTTGCCCTCGGCGGTTAAACAGCGACATCCCTGGATAAATTGAGTTTCCGTCCTCGAAGCCAGTTCCAGAACATTAAGTCCAATGTTACAAACATGTGCAAATTTAGCAGTCCGTGCCATGTCAGCCTACCGTATTTCTTCGTATCCCCGCAGACCCAGTGCGACATCTGTCCAAATGGACCTAGAGAAGCATCACCCCGGCAAAACCATCTACTCCATGATTGCCATACCATGCCTCCCCATACATTCGCGGTAAATGCACCCCTCCACCTCTCCGAACCACCTCGTATACGTTCGTTGGTCCCCAGCAATCCTTTTACCCGCTGCAACGCGAATATCCACGCCTACTACACTCTTTGTCTCCGCAGGAGGAGAAAAGGTGACGATCGGTATATTTGTTGAAGAGATGGATGCGTTTATATTCGGACTTATTGTCCGGGGCGACGATGTCAAACCAGATTAGAACATATTTACCCAATGGTAGCTTGACCCCAGTACCATGTACGGACAGATTTTGAAAGGGGAACGCTACCCCGATTCTGGTAAACCAAAAACTCGTCAGCAAACGACAGGGCCAATCAGATGGGTATAACTACGGGACATACCTTGTCGTGGTATGCTAAGCCTTTGAAATGGAGATCTGAGCCGCGAACGTTCATCTTGACATGCCCGATGCCGAAGGGAACCGCGTTTGCCCACCCGACATTTGGCAGGAGCTCTAGGGACTTTGTGGACTTTGGTGAACCGCAAGGGTGTATGTGATTCGTACCCTGTGAATGTCCCCGTTAGGAGATTTGTAGTGAATATCTATTTGTGGGAAAACAATTCCTACACGACGAATGCTGAATGTTCCCTTGATTCCCAATTCCTTATTTTCAATGGCAATATTATACCGCAACATATCTGGAGATCTGGCCCAGTCCATTCGAATCGGCTCATAGCTATCACTGGAACCTTCGCCGACAGTATATATCCTAGCGACGGTGGCATGGGTTGCATGGATATAACGGCGCCTTTATCAAACGACGCCCAAATCCACCTGGCAAGACGCTATCCTCGTCTACCAAGAACGAAAACGCCTTCGCGCTGCCTCTGAAGAAAGTAATCACAAAAGACGAAAATGGTTGTGCCATAGCCTGGAAATACCACCAGTCATAGACCGAGGCATTAACTGAATCGAGCTTTGGCCCATTGAAGCCAAACTTTTCGGCGAGGAACTGGACCTCGCTAGGCCGAGATGCAATGGAAGAGTTAAAAACCGTCGTTTGTAATAACTACCATACGGCGCCGTTGTCAAAGTGGGAAAGAGAAGAATAGGTAGGTATAACAAGAAGGGAGCCATGGTTAGAATACTTACTTACTGCCATTAAGCAGAGAGACAGAGTCAGGCTTTTATGAATTTCAAACAACGGAAATGGAATGCCCTTATATAGGTGCCATAATACCCTTGTCACGTTGGGAGGTACCCTCCCTGTGGCATACCGACATGCGTACCTACATACATAAACGAAGAGCTAACTACCAACGACGGTGTTTGTACTCTCAAGTCAGTAACAATACAAAACAAGAACAATCAAAGTGATCGGCCGTAGAGGCATTGTCGCGAATGAGAAGAATGGGTAAAAGGAAAAGAAAAAGAAAAAAACCCAAAGAACCATAATTTGCGAGGGGATGGCAACGAGCATGTCAAGAGCTCTGAAGTGTAGAATGCGGCGCATGCTCTTTCTCCCTCGTGTCCAAAATTGCGGTTTGTATGGGCAATGCCCGCAGCAGGCTTCCCTTGGACGCTCGCGGCATGCGTGAACTTCTCCGCGTGGCAGCCGTGCCGCTGGACAGAAACCAGGCCCAGCAGGAGAAGGGGGGGCAACAGGCAGGCGAGGGATAACTAGCGGTTATCACCATTTGCCACTTGGTTAAGATCTGAATTTGAGTGAAAAAGCGGACCTTCTGGAAACACTTCAGGCGGCCTTGGGATGTTTTCACAGCGAGTTAAATGGCAGGCCCTTGCAGGCGGGGATAGTGGGATCTGCAGCCACCATGCCTGAATGTGGTACAAGTCAATCGGACAGGAGAGAAAAAGCAATGTGGCGATTTCAAACCAGCCTGGAAACCCTGGGGCCTTTTTTCGGTGTTGATGTTTATGAGTATGAGATGTTTAACCGAATGTTGGAATGTTCGCTAGATATGTATAAGAAATTCGTGCCTTACTTACCCTGGCCAATGTGCAGTGGGAGTTGAACGTTGGTGTTTATTGTCGGATGTTGGTCCCGAATGTCTTCGTTCAGACTTGCTAACTGAGTTAACTGGTAATTAGCGATCGATCATCACGCTAGGGTTAACTAGTTAACTAGCTACAGGGAGAAATGAGAGCGCTTTGAGACAAATTGACAAGTCAGATCAACGCGCCTCTCCCTGTTGTCGCTCAACCCGTTGACATTCGGGCGATTATATGCACCAAGCACAACGAAGTACCCCCATAGCCGAGAGCACCCACTAGTAGCCTGGGCCACTGGGGATGGCTAATATGTACATGAGCTGCCAATTATCTGCCATTATACGACATCGATTGCGTAGTACTGCCAACTGGTGGGTTATGATTTATTCTATTCGTTAATCTTGACATTGGCATCAAGGATAACACTGTCTCTCAACAGCAACATACACAAACAGTACTTGGGTCGAATCCAATTGTACGGTTGGTGGACGGGCCCAGCAACAGATGGTTTGCGTTATCACCAGCGCTTGCTGGGATGTTTCCGATCTAATATTCTCAAAGGCGTTAGATGAAACTCCGGCTCATGCGGCCATAATTCGGCACATAATGTTGTAACTATCCGGCACAGTAAAGCTGCCGCCCTCCCCAACAACTTCCTACAGCGATTGAACGCTTTATTTCATGCATAGGGGCACGGGTTATGGCCGCTTGGGGCTCGCCGGAGTTAGCGTGACTGGGCAACTTGAGGTAAGGCCAGGGGCGCTTTTCCCCTTGCCTGTCTTAATATTATGTACCACTAAGCCCACTTTGCATATGGGCCGTGTAGTTGCATTTGATAAATGGCAACTGTACGGAGTAACCTCCTTGTGATATATGCATTGAGGAATAGAGAATGATGGAACACGTGCTTATTGTTTCGGAGAAGAGTTAATACGTTCCGAAGAAGCCCAGTGTGGAAAATTGTAAATCCAAGCCCGATGTTCTCACAACGCCTTAGGAGATGGACTGGATGCGAGTTCAACGACAAGCAGCTCACTTTCTCATCACAGCCAGAGAGACTGGCCTGTCTGGTTCTTCCTTGTCTTTGCCATCTAAACTAGCAAAAGCCAAACAGGCCTTCTAGTTTGAATTCAGCGTGTGGTACGTTGTGTTTTATTCTTTAATCGCTCCCTTCACTCCAGCTACGCGTACCCCTAATGGAATTCAAGACAGCACTGGATGGGTTTCGAGCTATCGTCGAAGTGTAGCATACTCAAAGTGCTGGGAAGGGCTAATAGGGCTCCGCTAACGAACAGCTGTGTTTCTTATACATCATTTCCAACAAGGTAAAAGCAAAGCAGAACATGAAACCTTTTAACACCACATAGAGCTTAGACAACATGACTTGAAATTGGTTTCTCCCCATCTTTGAGTTCGGTGAGGATCGTCTCCTCCGCTGGTGCCACGCCAAGTCTCATAGCCTCCTCAGGGGTGAAAGTTCCAAATTGATCAACATCATCGATTTCTCCAAGCCCGCACGGAGGGAACGCTTTATTGATGGCAACATAGACAACAAAACTAATAGCAAATCCTAGCGGATACGCTAAATTATACATGTGGACACACCCTTTGGGCACCGAGATTGAAGGGTTGACTGCGTTGACGAAACCGGGAAGTAGTGGCGCAAACCCGATGCCCCAGGCCGCTAATGCGCGACAGTTGATTCCGTAAGTGAAATAATAGATGCCTTCGGGGCGTGGGTGGTACAAATCCGACAATTTGATTTTACGAGACCGGACCACCCAGTATTCACTAACCATCATGCCGCACATTGGGCCAAGGAACACGGAGTATGCGGACAGGACGCTTATGAATGTTCCTGCCGAAGCCAGGAGTTCCCAGGGGCATAGAGCAATGGAGATGACCAGGCCGATATATGCTCCACGTCGGATGTTGATGAATCTCGGGAACAAGCCACTGAGATCCATACCAGCAGAAAAAGCATTGTCAATTGTATTGATGGCTAGTTGGCAAACGACCAGCCCGAGCCCTGCGAAAAATGCTCCGGCTCGTGATTTGGCGTTATAATCTGCTTCAAGCCACTTGAGGGCAACATCTGGCGGGTTCCACAGCGCAACTCCGTAGATTTTTAGGGTTGCGGAAGAAACAAGGCAGCCGAGAGTGGGCATGATGGAGCCAAGCAGAATGATTGAGAACCATTGTCCAAAGACTTGGTCACCCGGTTTCGTTGCAAAGCGAGAATAGTCCGGCTGATTGGTTAATCCAACAGCGATACCGCCGATTACTGTCGTGATTCCGCTCACGATCGACCACCCCAATTCGCTAGAGGAGCCTGCAGTAGAAGGCGCTGTGAGGAGAGGTCCGCCGCCTTGTGCGGCAGTAAGTGCCCAGATAGTCATCCCCACAAGCGTAAGAAACGAAATGGTGTTCATAACATAGAAAAGCCGTTTCGTTTTCTCTGGGGGTAGATACAAAATCGGGATGGTAAGCACGTTGTAAACGACCCAGCCGGTGAACTGCTTGGTGGTCATATGTGCTGATTCAGGGAATTTGTTATCCAGATGGTGAAAACTGGAGAAGATTGAGGAGAGAATGGCCGTTACACACAGGCCCCCAGTCCATGATTGAACGGCGAACCAAACTACGGAAAGTAAAATCCGTTGTAGGAGGGCCAAGTAGGAACCGTATATACCCCAAACGGCACGCGAGTAGACAGGGAAACCGATGTGCCACTCGGCTCCAACGAAGCCGTTGAAAATCGCGACTGCAGCAATTAGAATCTTTCCGACAATGACGGCGATAACGGTTTGCCAGACACTGAGTCCGAATGCGACGAGGGAAGATCCAGTTTGCCAGTTACTTAGGGCGATTTGGTTGATGGCCCAAAAGGACAAGAATGCATAGACGTTCCATGTCCTTCGCTTCGGAGGTAGGGGACGAATATCATCATTGATCCAAACGGACGCTGTTGTTTCTTTGGAAGTAGGCACGTAGAGGAACTCAACCACTCTGCGAAAAGACATGGTGGAGAGCGACAAATAGAGAAAGGGAGAGAGAGAGAGAGAGAGAGAGAGAGAGAAAGAAAGGAGGAAAATCTCACACTCCTAGCTGACAAAGGGATTTACGGAAACGGACTCCTTCAGGAAAGGAGTGGAGAGAGAGGAGCATTTATTAGTATTTCCTCATCCCGGCGGCATTTGGACAAATTGAAAATCCAGCCGGTGGAGAGATTGCGACATGGAGGCGAAGGACGGGAAACGATGTTTTCCGTGCTCAAGATAGCTGTCTTGGAAACTTGATGAAGAAAAGGCCAAGGAGAGAGTCTAGCAAGAGAAAAATACAGTTCTTTCGGACAACAACAACCCGAGGTCTTCCCCAGGCGGAGGAAACTTTGAATTTTGTGGGGAATAAGGTGCAATTTCTCCAGAATAATAAGTTAGAGATTGGGGAGAGGTAACGAGGTTTGGAGATTGTGACTTCTGGTTAGTTAAAGCCTTGAGGCCATTAAAGGCCAGCCGCCCCCTGAAGGTTTGGGGACCAGTGGGGGGTTTCATCCATTAAACCGGGTCTTCTCCTCGTGGCTGTGGCGAATTTTTGGCCGGGGAGACCGATATCGAACGGGCGGAATTATGTTTTAATGGAGGACAACGAGGAGCCTTCCCTGTGATTCTCCTCGTGTTTGCCAAGCAGCATTTGTATTTGGAGCTGTTGGTTGTCTGACTAACTGGTTAGTTATCTCCACATGTTGAAGGCGAATGCACGTCACTAGATGGCGCTGCATCACCTGCAGATGATGTCGTTCGTGTCTCTGAAGAATTGTGCTCGGCGATACCTTCGGCGCCACTCGTGCAGTGAATTTAAAAAAGCGCCCATTTCCCCCCCTCCCTCCCCAACGCTGGAGACGCTCCATCAATCAACCCGGTTGAAGCTGCAATTGCGCTCCAGCACCCTCAACAGCGAGACCGGAGGCCGGCGACACCATACGGTCATTGGTGGAATTGAGCCCAGGTGCCGCAGCCGGAAAGCGGTGCGACCCAAACAATCCCAGCCAATCGGAATGGCAGCTGGCCGGTCAGTTGTCAAGCTCGTGTTTTCCGTTTTGCTGGCAATCACCACCATCGGGCAACGTTTCGCCTCGAGGTTTGCTTCCTCAACCGGAGATGATGCTTTGCCGAGCTCCCATATGGTAATATCTGGATGGGTGGACTCCCCCCAGAGGTTGCGGAGTAAAGGCATTCCCTACAAATCGGACCACATTTGGCTGGCTCATTGGCCAGAAATACCCTCAGCGCCCTGGGGGAAGGAAAAGAAAAGGCGAAAAAGAGATAGAGAGAGAGAGAGAGAGAGAGAACTCCGGGGTGGGGATGTGTACGTAGGATAAATGCCCATGGACAAGGGTGAGATCAAATCGTATATATTATTACATGCCGCTTTCGCAAAAAGAAAAAGAACTCTTTTTCGCTTTTTTTTTGCCGGGTTGCTGCTGACTGACGAATTCAACTTCCCTGTCGCTTGTATTTAGGAAAGCCCCTTTCTACTACTTCTCCTGATAATACCCATCATCTCTTTCCACTAAATTATACCCCAAGAAAGATCTCTTCCATCATGACTATTTCTAAACCTTATCGCATCGGTGTGGACGTAGGCGGTACCAACACTGACTCTGTCATCCTGGACACAAGATCGACCAGTGCACCTAATCGCGGCGTTGTTGCCTGGCACAAGACCCCTACTACCAGTCCCAATGTTACAGATGGCATTGAAGCTGCCGTTCGCAGTGTCCTGGATGAGTCCAAGGCACCTCGAGATGAAATAGCGTGCTTGACCATCGGCACCACTCATTTCATCAATGCCATTGTTGAGCACGATGCTCGACGCCTTTCCAAGGTTGCCATCATTCGGCTGTCACGAACCTTTACCAGAGAGGTTCCCCCTTTCTCTGACTTTCCGCCTGTTTTAAAGACAATCATGAATGGTTATTACTGCTACGTTGACGGCGGTCTGCACATCGATGGCTCCCAGGAAGCCCCTATCAACGAAGAGCAAATAGTCAAGGAATGTGCCATCATCAAGGAAAAGGGAATCGACGCAGTTGTCATATCTGGTGTTTTCTCCCCAATCGATGATCATTTCCACCAAGAAGATCATGCCCGGCAAATTGTGCGACGAGAGCTTCCAGACGTGGACATTGTATGCTCATCCGAAGTTTCTCAGATCGGTTATCTTGAAAGAGAGAACGCATCGATTCTGAACGCCTCGATTTTGAAGTTTGCCCGCCGGACCATCCGAGGGTTCAAAAATGCCATGAAGCGTCTGCATTTAGATTGTGCCTTGTATCTGACACAAAATGACGGAACGTTGATTGACGCCCCCTCTGCCGCCCGCCTTCCTATCCGCACTTTCTCCTCTGGACCAACTAATTCCATGCGAGGTGCAGCCTATCTCGGGTTGAACGGTCAAGACCACAACACCGCCGAGAAAACGGCAACTATAGTCGTGGATATCGGTGGAACTACCAGCGATGTCGGTGTCCTTCTTCCATCCGGTTTCCCCCGCCAGGCTTCCGCGTACGTGACGGTGGCTGGCGTGCAAATCAATTTCAGCATGCCGCACCTCGAGTCTATTGGGCTAGGTGGCGGCTCGATCGTTCGCCTTGAAAACGGAAAGGTGACGGTCGGTCCTGATTCTGTCGGCCACTACCTAAGCACGAAAGCTAAAGTTTTTGGAGGAGACGTCCTAACCGCTACGGATATTGCCGTAGCAGCCGGTGAAAAAGTCGGAAACCCAGATCTTGTCCAAGACATTGACAAGGATACAGTCACCAAGGCCCAAGCGCGGATGAAGACCATGTTAGAGAACGTCGTTGATCTGATGAAAACATCTCCAGCTCCTCTTCCTGTGCTTCTAGTCGGCGGTGGTTCCGTAATCGCACCTGCAGCACTAGACGGTGTATCCAAGGTTATCTGCCCACCGTTCCATTCCGTTGCCAACGCCGTTGGTGCCGCAATGTCAAAGGTTGGAGGCACGGTTGACATGATCCAAAGCACAGAAGAGCGAACCGTCAAAGAGATCGTGGAACAAGCGAAGCAGACGGCTATCGAACGGGCAGTTTCATCTGGGGCGATACGTGAAACCGTTTACCTCGCTGAGGTCGATGCTATGCCTCTACAATACGTAGCTAATCAGGTCCGTGTCATTGCACGAGCTGTAGGCGAGCTATCTCCCGAAGGCGTGCCCGTTACTGATGGCGCACTTTTCGACGATGAGGGCGATGATGACGAAGTCTATAAAGAAGCGGCAAAGAGAGACGCACATCTCGACGAGCCCGATCCTGCTGCCGTTGACATTTCCACGTACAGGCCAAAAGTGGTCAAAAATCCCAAGACAGGCATCCAAGAATGGATAATCTCCGAAGTTGATCTTAAATGGATAGCGGACGGATGCTATGTGCTTGGATGTGCGGGTGGAGGCTCGCCTTTTGCTGAATACATCCGTATTAGGGATCAGATCCGAGAGGGCCACAAGATCCGTGTCATTGACGCGTCTGATTTAGCAAAGGACGCTTTGATCTATTGTAAGCTTCTAAGATATTTCTTTTTTTCTTTCTTTTTTTTATACAAAAGAATTCTTGTGTTATCCGCGCTAATATCAAAAAATAGGGGGTGGCCATATGGGATCTCCAGCAGTATCTGTAGAGCGGTTGGCACATACAGAGACTGAGCATGCCTTCCTTGACCTAATGGAGTATCTTAAACATGATTCGATTGACGCTGTTATGGGCCTGGAGATTGGAGGAGCCAACGGGCTGCAGCCATTAGCCCTGGGTTCTACTAAAAATCACGACTGCCCAGTTATTGATGCGGATTGGATGGGTACGTTTGCTTCTTATTTATCATTTATAGCAATGGGTCACTGATAGGATTTACAATAGGTCGTGCGTATCCAACGTACTGGCAAACCACCATCTGCGTATATGAAACTAAGCAACTGGTACCATGTGCCATTGCCTCTGGGGACGGTCGGTCGATCCTTATGACAAAGACTACCGACGATGAGATTGTGGACAGGGCTTTGCGAGCTTCTTGTGCTGAGATGGGGTCAAGAGTTGGCATGGCCGCCAAACCTACAACAACAGACCGCGTCCTTAGATACAGCGTCATCAACACAACCTCCCTCGCCTGGCGAATCGGCCGTTGCATCGCACGGGCCCACGCCAACAACACTCTCTCCACTGTCACCGAGCAAATGATCGATGAAATCGGCGGTCCCGACACTGCCAAAATCCTCTTCAGAGGCAAGATTATCGCCGTGGAACGCCGTCTTTTCAAGGGCCATTCCTACGGTGAAATCACAATCCAACAAACGCAACAATCCGAAGAAGAGCAATCGAGCGCCGCCAACATTCCCGCCGTCGCAGTTGGCGGGTCGCTCAAGATTCCTTTCAAGAACGAAAATATCTACGCTAAACATATCTCCGAGAGCGGAGAGGAGAAATATATCGCCATGGTGCCGGATTTGATTTCGGTCCTGGATACTCAGTCCGGCAGAGCGTTGGGTGTTCCTGAGTTTAGATATGGTCTCATGGTCACTGTGTTGGGAATTGCGTGCTCGCCTCGATGGACGGATACGCCTAAGGGTTTGGAGTATGGTGGACCCGGGGCGTTTGGATATAAGAATATCGAGTATAAGCCGCTGGGTACCTATGTGGAGCCGAAGAGCGTGGTGTACGAATTTGCGGAGGAGTGAGGGAAGCCATTGCAGGTAGGGTAATAGTAGTTTCGTTGGTAATAGTTTAATATAGCCATGAACACGTCCGTTTGGAGAAGACGTTTTGCCGAACTCTGAATGTTTTATCTTGGTAGTTTATCCTTAAAAAGGCATCTTAGCAGCTGAAATATGACGTTGCTAAGTGTTCTCTACTTTTAGTTCTCTAGTTACCCCATAGTTAGGGAGAGAGCTTCATACAACATCAATGACGTAGTTAGTTAGCCCGACCTACTCTCAAGGTATTCGCTCCGACAAAAACCATTTCAGCAAGATATTACGGGACAATTGAGTCTCAACGACGGTAAAAATTCTCTGGGCAAATTAGTCGATAAGAGAGAGAGATAGTGAGTGTGTGTATAAGAGAGAATTGAAAGACTCGAATAGCAATCACCAAACCATGCATCTCGCTACACATGCAAGTTTCCCTCCATCCATAACATTTGATTTACCTACATACAATACCGCAAATTCGATGAGTCCAATCCCCTCATCTGCTCCTGCAGTCAATTGATCTATCTATCCAATCTATTAACTCCTTCATTATGTAGATCAACCCCGAAGAAATCATCGAGCAGCTCCGCAATGACCCTGATGAAAGTAGCCGCCGGCACATTTTTACTCTCAGCGCCGTCGCGACTAGGACAGCGTATTCCACCCGATATGCGAGCAATGAGGAAATCCCAAAATTTCGAATACCTCAGGTTGGGGCGCCGGCTAATGCGGTGTATCGCATTTTGAGGGACGAGTTGGATTTGGATGGGATTCCGAATCTGAATATGGCGAGGTACGCTATGCGAGAATGATTTCTTTCGCGTTTTTGATCTCACAAGGGTGGAGATTAAGGGGAATGTGGTGAAGTCTTGGATTGGTGGTGCGTGGTTGCAGGTTGAGAGACGCAGATGAGAAACGATGGCGAACTTTTCGATAATGGGAGGGTTACTAACCTGGAAATACTTAGTTTTGTTGGCACATTTATGGAACAGGAGGCACAACAGCTTCTCATTGAGAATATAAGTAAGAATCTTGCGGATGCAGATGAATATCCTGCCCTGATGGACCTTCACGCCCGGTGCGTTTCAATGATATCGAATATGTGGCATCCTCAGCCGGATGAGCACCCCATCGGGACAGCCACGACGGGATCTTCAGAAGCTATCCAGCTAGGCGGACTAGCGATGAAGCGACGATGGCAAGAAAAGCGCAAAGCTGAAGGGAAGGATACATTGAAGCCCAACATTATTATGGGGGCAAATGCGCAAGTTGCGTTGTTGAAGTTTGCGAGATACTTCGATGTTGAAGCCAGGATCTTAGATGTTTCGAAGAAAAGCCACTACCGGCTCGATGTCGATGAAGTCAGGAAGAACGTGGACGAGAATACCATTGGTATATTCGTCATCTTGGGGAGTACATATACCGGCCATTTTGAACCGGTCGAGGAAATTTCCCAGGTCTTGGATAAGGTGCAAGAAGAACGGGGTTGGGATATACCTATCCACGTTGATGCAGCGAGTGGCGGTTTCATCGCCCCCTTTACACACGCAAGGGTTGGCGGTCATAAATGGTATAAGTCCCAAAGCCCCCATTGCCTGGTAAGATGCTAATTATCTTGATTAGGGATTTTGAGTTGCGTCGTGTGCACTCAATCAATGTATCAGGTCATAAGTTCGGTCTTGTATACGTGGGACTTGGATGGATCATTTGGCGTGATCGAGCATATCTCCCTAAAGACCTTATTTTCGAATTGCACTATCTCGGTGGAACCGAAGAGTCATTCGGCTTAAACTTTTCTCGCCCAGGGCTCCAGGTTATCGGCCAATACTACAATCTCATCCGGCTGGGATTCAGTGGATACCGCGAAGTAATGGAAAACTGCCTTCAGAATGCACGGCTATTGAGTAAGGCGATTGAAAGGACCGGATGGTATGTTTGCATCAGCGATATCCACCGTAAAAAAGGGGACTATCAATTCCGTGGCACGGATTCAGTCCAGCCGCATCAAGTAGGAGAAACATCGGCAGATTATAATGAAGGACTACCTGTCGTTGCGTTCCGATTTTCCGATCAATTTAAGAAGGACTATCCGGAGGTAAAGCAGGAATCAATCAGTTTGCTGCTCAGGGCAAAGCAGTACATTATCCCAAGTGAGTAGCCCATGTGCTCCATAGTTCCGCGGCGGTAAACTTTTCAGCTGTGCCAGCGGTACTGACGGGACATTCCAGATTACCCTTTGCCGCCCAAGGAAGAAAGTATCGAGATACTGCGTGTTGTTGTTCGTGAGAGCATGTCAGCCGATCTTATTGACAAATTAATCTCCGATATTGTCGAAGTTACAGAGAGGGTTATGGCCTCGGAGCCGATAGATCTGGCAGCACTCCAAACCAAGTCGACGTCGCTGGCACGTCGACAGGGAAAGAAGGAGGAAATACCTCCCACAGAAAAGGTCACGAAGGAAAAAGCCGGGGAAGCTACGAAGCATCCAATGGCAAAAGGGGGCCACCGATCAGTATGTTGATTGAGGAGCTTGATTCTCCTGTCCAGTTTGAATCGGGGGCGCAGTTGTTTCGAGAAGCTGGGGCAGGCCAATAATGCCTTTTAGGATGGTGGTTATTGAATTACAAGTATTGTAGTTATATATGTATGTATAGGACATGGAACCTGAGGCTTTACGATGGGCGGTTAGGATGGACTTGACTTCTTTTTGGCCGAGAAAGCGGGAGGTTTGACGGATAAATATCGGGCCGTACTCCAGGAGATCAGTTGACGCGTAAAGTTACAGATAGCCGTGTATAAGACATGTAAAAGAACCTTCTCCGCATCCACTTTTTGGTGGGATCTCCACTTCAACGGGACCCGTCACGGCTGGTAAACTGCGGAGAAAAAGACGCGGCTAAACCGCTTTCGGATCCTAATCCTATCAGCATCCATCTCTCTCTCTCTCTCTGCTTCCTATCTGTTATCTCTTCCATCTCGTCATCTTCCAAGTCTGTTATTGTCTATCTATCTCTATGTCTGAATTATCTAGCTTAGATGTCATCCCCAAGATAGTGCCTGTTGTTGCCTTTACACATTCTTTTGGCCGCCTAAGCTACTTACTACTAGTTAATAAAACGCCGAGCTGGTTGCCCGGTTTTGAAGCTTAAGTTACTACTTGCCAACACTAACAACCACCGCCAGCCAAACTAACGACCATTGCTTGGAGTCCCCGCATCTCGCTCTCCCTTTCCTGTGCAACATCATCGAACAGCCGTCATTCCCACCGGTTCATTCACTCTTGACCCTTACTGCTGTCGTCTGTTTTCTTTCTCTGCTACTAAGATCATTTCATTCCATCACCCGATTTCCATATGGGCAGGGATATGCGGTCATAGCATCCGCCCCGTGTTAGAACTTACCGCCATCCAGGGGATCTTCGAAACCTAATCGCACAACTATATCTCCTGCTCTCATGCAAATACTCCCTTGACATTCTTTGAAGAAACAATTCATCGTTGGGCATGGAGGTGATCAGAACTCCACCGGCCGCTCCTTTGTCAGACGTTTCACAGCGCAGTCCTACCCGCATAGTCGCTCTTCCCTCAAAACCCTCGGGGACCGCAATCAAAAAAGGTGTAGCGGTCGGGTCGACTGTTGCCAAACCGAAACAATCAAAGAGCCGTAACGGTAAGCAGACACCACTAAAGCGTCTTGATATGCTTGGTATCTATGTTATCGAGCATATCCTGCCGCCCATGCTAATAAGCTGAATTCATCACCAGGGTGCGTAACCTGCAAATCGAAAAGGCTCAAATGCGATGAGACGAAGCCTGTCTGTCGCCAATGTCAGAAACGAAATGTGGCATGCGGTGGTTATAAGAAAGATTTCAAGTGGAGAGCCTTTGAGGAGTCCAGCTTCACTAGCAAAACCCCCCCCAAAGGGAAAAAAGGTATATTCTTTTGGTTGCCCTACGCGTTTGACCCTTGACTGACGGTTTTTGATAGTCCTACCAACCCGACCCCCGCCGCTTTCTTTGGGAAATGAAACATCCAACCCATCTTCAAGATCGCCAGATTCTGAGAGTTCTCCCTATCATGGTCAAAGCAACAATGTACCCAGAGAAGGCCACCATTCACGCTCCAACTCACAATCCACCGCAGATATTGTCTTCCCTGATCCTAGTGATGTTCTTTCTCCGATAATTAGCTCACATGAACCTATGCAAGAAGGGCAAGATAACCCTCTACCTGCAAGTCCATTGGTGTTCCCGGCGACTCAGTCGCCCCATTCTAGGGATGACCATCTCTCGGACACATACACTGTTCACACGCCCGAAGCATTATTTGATAGTCAACAACCTGGGTCGTTCTTTTCACCTTTCTTGAACACCGACGATGGAGAAATTGAAGAAATCGTGCGGCAATCAGATATTTGGGGTGATAGCCTCTCCTGGGATGACCCCGAATCTCCATCTATTTTATCCAAGGCACTGTTTGAGCTCTCAATGCCGGCCGAACCGAAGTTTTCGTCCGGAAGCTCCGAGATGCTGCTGATGCGGTTTGACCGAAGGACGTGTGGAATACTGTCAGTCAAAGATGGGATGTCTGAAAATCCCTGGCGGACACTAGTGTGGCCACTGGCTAAAGATTCACCGGCACTTTACCATGCTATATGTTCTCTGGCCGCGTTTCACTGCAGCAAAGAAGATCCGCAGTTAAGGGTATGTGGAATGGATCATATGCGTGAGAGCGTCCGTAGTTTGGCAATGAACATACGAACGATGAGAACGGATGCGGCACTAGCTACAACACTTGCTCTTGCATTTGCAGAGTCGTGGGATAGACACATATCCAATGGCATTCAACATCTTCGTGGAGCCAAGGTCCTTGTCAATCAAGCCCTAGATTACCAGAGACACTTTCCAGCCCGGCGCAGCGACTTCGCTCGTTTACGATTTCTTTATAATACCTGGATATATACTGGGGTCCTAGCCCGCCTAACCTCACTGGAAGACAATGGGTTTGACGATTTCCCGCTTCCTCCCGAGCCATCGCCTAATACACGCGTCCATGAAATAGATCCTTTACTCGGTTGCGCCGCTACATTATTTCCTCTCATTGGCCGGGTAGCTAACGTCGTCCAGAAGGTTTGTAGCACCAAGACGAACTCCATCGCCATAATATCGCAAGCCATTGAGCTGAAAACCTTAATTGAACAATGGGAACCGCCTAAATTCTTTGAGCCACCAGAGGATCCGACCTCAGATGTCCAGCATAGCTACCAAACGGCACAAGCTTACCGTTGGGCAACATTGTTGCACTTGCACCACGCTGTTCCAGAGATCCCGTCGGAACCGGCAAGCGAATTGGCCAAACGCGTTCTTGTGCTGTTAGCAACGATTCCTCTTAGTTCTCGGACGATAGTAGTCCAAATATTTCCGCTGCTGGCTGCAAGTTGCGAAGTGGATAGTGAGGAAGATAGATCTTGGGTTCGAGAGCGTTGGGCGGTAATGCAAACTCGACTAATGATCGGAAATATTGATCGTTGTTTGGAGGTTATATACGCGGTTTGGTCCCGTCGCGACGACTATAATTTGGCAAAGTTGAGAGGGCAACAAGTTCCGTACGTTGTCCCGTTGGACCCGACAAGGCGTACAATCTTCCAGAGCGGTAGTGCTATTGAGGATGACCATCCGGGAAACTTAGATTTAATTAGCTATCAAGGAAGGCGACCGTCGGTGCCTGATATAAGCAGCCTGAGCTTTGGGTCTCCGACAATATCGTCGCCTATCCCAGTTCCGGTAAGGAGAGGCTCTGTAAACATGGCTTTGGAAAATCTGGAATTCGAAAAGACAGTTCGAGGCAGGCTACATTGGCTAGGAGTTATGAGAGATTGGAATTGGGAAGGTACGTCCTCTTGTTAATTCTATCTGGAAATTACTTTTAGGCTAATAGCACTACAGTCCTTTTGGGATAATTCTGTTCTTGATACACTGTCCATATTATGTTAAGATCACGTTAAACCCTACTTCCTACTCCTGATAGTATCGGTATCAGTGCTTTTGTTTCCCATGGTAATGCCACCCGGGAAATTGTGGCTCCTAGTGTGCCCGCCCGATCTGTCTCCGTCTGGATACCGCAAGCCTGCGGCACCTTGACTCTTATCGTCTCCTCGACCATTTTCAAGCTCTTCTCGCCCTTCGCAATTTACGATAGACAATAACGAATCTAGATATCTTTGCAATTCGTCCGTGACTGTCACGAGTGCCGCCATTACCTGTCCAGTGCTCGTGCGTGTTGTAGTGGATGCGTTCTTATCCCTACGGTTCTTCGCCGCCAGGATCTAGTTCCGATTAAACGCGAAAGTTCCGTTAGCTCCTGGCGAAATAATGCAATTCTCTTATCCCGTAAAATCTAACGACACAATTTCGCTTATCCGATAGCTGACATTTTCGAAGCTTTAACCTAACTGAATTTATCTATGAAAGACTATACTTACTGATATAACGACTAAGGTACTCCGCTATCTCGCCTTTTTACTGCTTGCGCCTAGTTTCCTGTTATGGGTTCCCGGCTTTGGATTGCTTTCGTCTAGCTCTTTTGTGCTTTTTCCTTTTCCCTCCCTGAAGGCGTCCGGTACCTTTGTTGCTTTTTTTGGGGCGGATGGTGGTTTATAGCGTTAGCGATAGGCACGATGCTTGGATCATGGCCACTGGTTTATGGGCTTTAGGTTGCAAAGGTTGAGTCCTGCGGTGCCTTTTATGAATAATGGTTAGCTATGGGATATTCAAATTTTTCTCTTGGTTCATTGCGAGTTTGCAGCATGTGGTCAAACGGCGAAAAGGGTGTTTTTGTTGGAAGATCGAATGTGGTTACTCACAGAGTGTGCCCTTGCAGTCACGGGGCACTGCCCTGACACGAAACCGTAAAAAGGTGGTCTGGCTTTGTGAATATGACCTTGAAGTTCGTAATATCCCTGGTAACGAGAATAAGTAATCATGGGCGAGAAATGCGAATACTTCCAATCGACTCACAGCAATTTCAGCAAATCCAGCAAATCCAGTCAGTTCAGAGACCGGGGTGAAGTGTAATCCAGAAGGGTTGTTTCTTTCCTATTATACAAGCCCAATAAATTTACACCAGTTCTAGCTAGGTTGATGTCGCCATCCATCCACCCGTTTTCGAGAGATGGAAAGGAAAAAGCAAAAGGTTCCAGGGTACCCAAGGGCAAGAAGCCACATGCACATGCACATTGGTTGCATGCGTCAAGAGAGCGTGAAAGGGCCCTCCCGGAATGAGAAAAGAGATACATTTGACGAATTGCAGGTACGTGAGTATGCACAGTATATATAACTACATACATACCTACGTACAGTACATCACAAATCGTTGATGAGAAGATGCCATGCAGCACATGGAGGAAGTAGAGCAATCAACTAATAGTTCCCGAGGATATTCCGCTACGATAGTGGTAGATAGATAGAAGAGATAGTAGCTAGAAGAAAATTTTTCGGAAGGGAAAGGAGTCATTAGACCCGGTGGGGGGAAGAGGTTTGTTTTGGCTTGTTTAAAGACTCCCATAGATCTAGCTCTCTGCCCGAACCTTGGCAGGGATTTTGCGGTTAATTATAGGAAATGATCATGGACATTTACTTGCTTTTATTTGAAAGTCTAGAATAATATCATTCTTCTCTCGCATGGCTGTTGATCCAGGACTCAACTTTTGCAGAACCCGTCCACGACCTCATCTCCATTTGATTACATAACCAAGTTAGGGCTTTGTTTCCAGGTTCCAACTAACTAACCTAAACGAGGAAAGCTTTGCGGAAACCTTTCCCAATGCGGATAATTTATCCTGCTTTATCGATGAAGAGGGCGTCGTCGAGCTTCAAGCTCAGGAGACCAAGGAATTGGAAGATTGGAACTTGGAGATGATGGGCCGAGAGTCTCCCGCGCCTCTCAATTGCACCATGCATGTATTCATGAGCCTCGCTCAATGGGAATACGGTCCCCTTTTGTCGGATTGTTGAAAGAGAGCTCAGATGCTGAACGGTAGGCTAACGTCATCGTTCAGCATCCAAAGCTCCCTCCAGTGAACCTTTGATGCTCTGGCTCACACCCCGCAGATTTTTAACTGGTCGGCCACGGAGAAAGTAACTATGGCGGGACATCTCAGCGTTGTGCCTGTGTCACATTTTCCCCTCTTTCCCCGGG
>LJPJ01000912.1:0-140117 GCA_001430935.1 Amauroascus verrucosus
TGCAGTAGGGTGTTTGATTCATGAATCTTAAAGTTGGAGGCTTGGATCATCTCAATCTTCCTCAGTAGCATTTTTACCAGTGCCTATACAGAGTCAGGCATTGCATTGGTTAACTCTGGTGTTATGAAGGTTGTTGCTTTATTAGCATTTGTGATTGGTCTTTCTGGGTTTAGTTTCTGTGGGGCATTAACCCCTGGTTTCTCATTGTCAAGGGGAACTGGTTGTTTGATGCTCTTAGAGCAAGTTGTCATTCCTTATTCAGTCTCCTTTCCATTTGGGGTCAGGTTGAATAGGTTGTTTGGTCTTGTTGATGCATCCAGCTGGCGCTCCAATTGCACCACATCAGGAGGCATAGGGGTGGCCATACTTGGCCAGGGGCCTTTCCAGGCCTAGCACGTACTTTCGACGGGTTGTACAGTAAATAAGAGGGCTTCCTACCATTGTAGGAGGTGCTTTTTTTAGAGTTGATAGGATGGGGTCGTATTGATGGAGGCCGTCCAGCCACGTCTATCTAAGCTGCATGACTAAGCAAGGCCGGATTAGGGAAGGTGCCTTGGCATCCGCCAAGGCTAACCTCCAACAACAATAGTGTTAGTACCGACGGTTGGAGGTTCTATTGTGTGTGGGCTAAGCGAGGAAGATTATATACACCAGGGCATGTGACATAGGGGGAAGCTGTATCATCCTTACCTAACAGAAAGAGGTTGCACCACGTGAGTTGCTCTAGTCACACTAGCCATTTGAACTCTAGCGTAAACCTTATACACTATAGGCCCGATCGGCCACAACCTTGTCTGAAGCCAATTCAACGATCCCACGCCAAATTGCCACCGTTAATTGAAGTGAAATGAACCGCCCCCCTTCTCGACAAGCCAAGTACCAATGAGCAGGAGTCTTCATTCGGAAGGGCTGCTAAAATGGTGCTGCGGAGCACAAGGCATCAATGTGACTCGAAAATTACTGAAAACTTCGACTAATACGGAGCATCGCCTGGCGCTCGTTTGTTATTTAAGCCCTGTTCCACTCCAGGCTATCTTTTTCGATCCTTTTTGATGCTTTCTGAGGCTCTTCAACTTCTCGCTCGTTCGTATTTATTTATTCGCTCACACACGCTCGTTTTGACTGAAGGCGAGGAGACACATATTCCGATTTCCTTAATACATTTTTACCTTCGCTTCGACTTGATACCTCCCTTCGCTATCACCCCTTAAAATCTGGTCTTGTTTCTAGGTGCTCATTAAACAAATCAAAATCAGAATGGTTAACAAAGCAACGGCTTTCCTGGCGGTCTGTCTCTTTGGCAGCTTTGCCGCTGCCTTCCCGCAGAGACGTGGCCCGACCCCGACAGTGAGCATATGGGCGGCGGACCCAAGCGCGCTACGTGGTAATAGCCTTGCAGCGTCGGTTGTTGAAGTGGTAAGTGTTGTCTTTTTTTCTCTCCAATTTCAAAATGAAATCAAACATAGTGCGCAATTCTTGAAAAAAAAACTAATACTTGTTTCGATAGAAACCAGAGATTACCTCCTACGCTATCTGCCCTGTTGGTGTCGATGTTGATGTCTGCCAAAAGTCCGCCGACTTAACCGTCGCCCAAGGACCAAAGACATACGAAGTATTCAATATTAACCAGATAAATGGATTGTACGTCACCAAGCCTACAAAACCGCATTATGAACAAACCTATCATGCTGACTCTTCTCTATTTTAGTAAAAACAAAAATGAAGTTCACTGCGATTTATTCGGCACTACCCGCGCTGAATGCGACATTACCGTTTCCGCCAGCTACCGAGGCTCGACTACCGTTATCAAGACCACTTCAGTCGTCACAAGTGATCTGACCTTCGTTCCTGTAACTGTTACTGCTGGCGCTGAGAAACTCGGTTCGACGGGTGGAATGCCTAGAGTAACCGGAGCGCCTGGGTGGGCTATGGGTGGCGCTGCCGCCGCCGCCGCCGCTGTTGCTCTCTTCTAAATTATTGTGGTCGGCCATACAATTCGATGATTTATATCTAATACCTCACTTCGCGAAGTGAATTGTTTTGACCGCCTGACCAGCGGCAGTAAATAAATTAATAAGCAGAACTATATCGATCAATTTTAACTACTAAAATTTCTTGTAAAGTACATTGTAGCGTTATTCCGATCATGCATTTTCCCAGAACTTTGTTTCAACCCATACTACCCTATGCCCCTATTTAACGTGGAAAAATCAATCGCACGCATGTTCAAGACAAAAATAATTCAAAGCCATGTGACACGAATCAATAATCCTCGCAAGAGAGCTTTTAGAGTTTCGTGCCTTCTCGACTATCACTCAGCCTCCTAGGCATCTCAGGGAGCCCCGCTTCCACTCGGGGTTCGCTAGCATAAGACGATGGGCCAAAGGCATCAATGCCGCCAACACCACCATTTCCAGCGCCTGGTGTGGGCCGAGTAGGCATCACCCGTTGCTGGTTTTGCTGTAAACATGAATTAACGAGCATATGCACTTGCATTCTGACCGTATTAAGCCCGGCGCCAATATGTGCCATCTCTTCTCGAAGTCGAAGGTTCTCGTTCATTATGGTCATGTTAGAGCGGGCGTCAAGGGCCGATAAGGCGCTGGTGAGATGCGTAACTTCTGCACGTAGTGATTCATGAATCGAAAGAAGGTAAGTTGTGGTGTTTGTGTTGTTATTTGTTGATTCTGGCCGTGCCAGTGCTTCACTTGCCGTTTCTTCGCTGATAGGGTCGGATGAATTCGTAATTGTTTGACGAGCCGATGATTGGCTCACCTGCAGAGAAGAGCGGATACTGGCGAGTCCTTCTTCGAGCACTTCGTTTCGTTGTTGGAGTTGTTTGATGGTAGTTTCCAGTGAGGCGATACGTGACGATTGAACCTCAAGATAAGGTCCAAGAGTAACTAACGGGCAGACTTTCTCGTGTATTTGCATATCGGGTGGGTCAAATCTGACTGGGCAGCCATAAACTGATGCCTTACAAGAGGTCATCGAACAGTCTTTATGGTGCTGTTCGGATTCTTGTCGGGAAACAACCTTGTCACAATGTGAGCACGTCACCTCTCCTCGGGGGCATAGTTCGCTCTTATGTGTCTGCGGAAAGGTCAACTAAAGGTAAAGAGTTGGGCAAGAGTATAGCGTACAGAGTACCTACCATAAGTTCCATTTCCATAAGTAACTCTCCACATTGATCGCATTCAAGTAAATTATGAAAGCAGCGGTCGCCCAATTCTAAATATTTTGCGGGGATCGTGTGCTCACAAGTTGTGTCTCGGCAAGGGGTGGGCCTAAAGTCGCAATGTTTATCCACATGCGTCTGTACATAGCATCGTTGCATAACCTCTTTGCAGCCTTCAGTGTTGAATGGACATTTCACGAGTATGTCCTCGCACATGGCTTTGATCAGTCGGGGGACAGGGTAGACCTTCGAATCGGTGGAAGCTCGACAGGTTGGACATGGACGGGGTCCGCGGCCCTCAAAATAGCGGCCTATACAGGCTACGCAGAATATGTGATCACAGTTCAATTGAGCGGGATCGATGAAGGGTGAACGGCATATGGGGCACGTCAAATGTCCATCGTATTCGGAGACAGTTTCTAAGGATCGTAGATTCACTGGTGAATTACTATCGGTTGCCATAACTTCTTCAGCTCATATAGTAGATGGCAGTTAAATCGTGCACAAGCGAAAGGCCCTATCGCTGATACCGCACCGTATCCGTTTCCCTTGGCCGCTGGAAGTCAGTAAGCGGGGCAAGAACAAGCTGAAGATGGGAAAGGAAATCGTAGTGTTAGATTGTTTGCTAATCAGTAGAATTTGCTAAAACTCAGATGGGAAGATAGAAAGATTGGGAGATTGGGAGATTCGTGGGAGCAAACGAGTCTGCCGGCAGCTCTTCTTATACATCGCCGGTTGCGGAGAGGTCCCATCAACCGTGATGATCTTGACACTTTTGACGTTCATACGGCAATCTTGTAACGGCATAACACCCGAACTAGCCTGATAAGCCCATCTCTCCGCCAAGATAATGTAATCAATACACGGCATTACAGATACGTACGTCATGACGGGGATTTCGCGACGACAGTTTCATCTTCGATCGCAAAGTCCCAGCGTCTCCCGAGTCGTTCATCATCGTAATCTCTGCAAAAGGAACTGGGACTGCTGGAATTTATCGTTGTTGCAACCGGCGGACTTGCCTACTCGTCGTAACCCTCTTCTGGCCGCCCAAATATATTCTCTACCGCCAGAATGAGCAACCCAGGCCAGTTGTTTCTTCTTGCGGACCACATCAAATTATCGCTGCTCGAACGACAAAGAGCCATCTCTTTGAATATTGAACCAAATTCTCAAGATGGAGAGATATCCCGATCTCTAGAGTCGCTGCGTGACGGCATCGAATCCGTCGAGAAAGACGCCAGACGTCTTGAAGAAGACGGCGATTTGTAAGGCTCCCATCAAAGCAATATTAGCGTCTCTGTTTGGCCTACGAATACCATTCACGAACTAATATCTCAATGCCTACCACAGATCCTTCGCGGACCTCAAGGACGAAGCGACCAACCTTCGACAACAACTCCAAGACCTCCAGTCCCAGTTCTACGACAACCCATCATCATCCTCCAAAGCCACCGTTTCCTCTCCAAATGACCCCTCCTTAGCCGACGACTTTGTCAAAGCCAGCACCGCATCTGCTTCAACTACCCTGAAACATCCAAGCCCGCAACACCCAGTGTCCAAGTCCGTCAGATTCACAGATACCCTGACCGCGCAGGCCGAAGACGAAGACCCCAATCG
The DNA here is from genome assembly GCA_001430935.1 of Amauroascus verrucosus. Taxonomy (NCBI): domain Eukaryota; kingdom Fungi; phylum Ascomycota; class Eurotiomycetes; order Onygenales; family Onygenaceae; genus Amauroascus; species Amauroascus verrucosus. The sequence goes on from LJPJ01000912.1 coordinate 4,799, forward strand.
CAGGGCACTCCTACAGCCATACCGTGACTCGCCCTCTCCGACATTGGACCATACTCGTCTTACCAATGAAGAGATTCACGCTCACCATGCCCAGGTCCTACAGGAGCAGGATGACCAACTCGATCGGCTAGGCGAGTCGATTGGACGACAGCATCAGTTGAGCATCCAGATTGGCGACGAATTAGAAGACCAAGTCGCGTTATTGGATGAAGTGGATGGACATGTTGATCGGCATACCGGTAGACTAGACGGCGCCCGGAGAAGACTGGGTAAATTCAAGCGTAATGCGAAAGAGAGTCGGGGAATCATGTGGATCATCGGATTGGTCATTCTCTTGGTGATTTTGATTGTGATTCTAAAGTGATGACTGCGAAGATTTGGGTTAACGATGAGCGTTTCGAATCTTGAAGCGTCGTGATTCCCTCTATGCGAATTATAGGGAATGAATTGCGTTGATAGGACACTCCGCGTTTGGCTACAGGCGATTTCTTAGACCCCTTTGATTCGCAGATTTCTCCTTTTAATATTTTCTATTTGAACGACTTCCTGGGATATCACCTCGCACGGTGATTTCTCAGATTGACGGACGATAAGGCGCAAATGGCGTTGGGAGTCCTGGGATCACCTCTTTCCTTTGTGTGGACTACATAATAGCCTTCTTTCTTCAGTGTCTATATAACTATGGGTTAGATGCTATTTAGCTTTTGACAGCCCTATTTCTGAATCGATGATATAGATTTCTAGCAATTGTGAGCGATGTTCACCCAACATTCTTCTATGCCATTGAATGGAGATTTGCAAGATACTGCTCCTTTCAAAGTTATAGACTCTTTTGAATGTGATGGTTGGCTTAGTTATTTGCAGGCTTCGATTGGCTCGCCAACGTTATATATACAATTTCATGAACAACGCATATCACGCCAATGTCAAATGCAAAAGCCCCACTAAAAACTTGTATACTGGAAATATTCAGAATTTAATTTCATTGGGACTTCCTCTGGTGTAGTGAAAATACCCCATTCACGGTTTCGTTCCTTTCCGTTGAGCCTCCCGCTCTTTCACTTTTTCCTGAAACTTATCGAAGGCAGGATCACTGATCTCACCTCTATCGGCTTTGACCTGCATGCCCCGTAAGATTTTATTAGTACTTGGAGATACTCCCGTCGATGGGGAATAGGATGGAATGCGGGGAGGCAAAGAAAGGTGGACGTATGTACATTTTCCTCGCTCGAACTAGCTAACTCTTCCACCCAACCAACTTTATCGTGACCGTTCTTATGGCGGTTGATCTGGCTCTGTTTGTGTCGCTCAATTTCGCTTCCTATATCAGGGGTTTCACGGTCTGCGGTGGGATTGGGACTTTGTTAGCGGGGTTGAGCTGTGAGGTTGTTTTCAATGTCCAGGGTAACCCTTCAGCGAGGTGGGGGGAATAAAAACATAAATAGTATAATTTGACCATTGGCCCTGTAGGGGATAGCTTACGTCTATCAGATTCCTTCAGAACGCTACACGATGGTGAAGAGTGGAACGATGAGGATTGTAAAGCGGGGGGGAAGAAACGGCGCGATGGCTGGGTGGTAGCAATGCCTGCCTGAGCAAAGCGGGTTCTGGAGAGGGCGACGAAAGTCATGCTGCTTTTGGTGGTTTTCTTTTCCTGAACAATTCTCTGTGCTGGCAGTTGAAGAAGGGAGGATTAAATGCGGGTTGGTTGTTGGAGTACTATGTAGTATGTATATACGGAACGGCGGTGACCAAGTTTCTATGTACCTTTGAACAGGTCACTGGCAAGTCAATATCAAAGTCCCCAAGGTCTTAATAAAGCCATCCATCTCGGGGGTCCAATTGATACCATTGTTGCGTACCTTGAGTAATAGTTCCTCTAAATTGCCTTAATGCCAATTGATAGATATCTTAACTGATTCGTAGAGAGGCTAGGAAAGAAAATTTGCCAATATCTATACCAGCGACCAAGTAAGTAGTTACCTTGCACATTATATAGTATGTATAACAACTCTGCCCTCCCTTTACAACTCGGCAGAAGCTCCCCTCGATTACGTTTGTCCCAAAAGCAAGGTCTACTTCTTCCCCCTCATGTAACTACCGATGATGTCATCACCCTTCCTTCACATCAGCCAAACTCATAAATTCAAAGCCCCAAAAAACACTCTCAATCGATCGTCATTTATCCATCCATCCGAAGCATAAAACCTCCCATGGCAAAAAGAAGAAAAGGGCTTCCAATTACACTAAATAAGCTAGACTGGGACTGCATGTCTTGAAACGTCCGCTCCTCGGCAAATTACTGGCGTGGTGAACTGAAGACAGTTTTTCATTTCCGCTCCCAGGCAACACTCGTGTCGCTTCCTAGTTGGATTTAAGAAACATGAAAAAGCGGACTCTGTTGATATCTGAAGGAAAATTGCGAGCAACACCTCTGCAGGTGGTCTTTGTTGAAACATGACATTGCAAGTGCGGGTGGCGAGATCCCCTTAGACATAATCCTTACCAGTGAAGTAAGGGTCTATAGTCGCACGAGATCCTGTCGCTGATCGATATGTGCTACTAATATTACTTTCGAACGCTCATGAGACCTTTTTGACAACATTCAATATCGGCCTGGACTCCAGAAACTTTAGCACTGTGCTTTTCCTGATCATGATAGCGATAGTGACAACGATTTACCCGTTACAAAACGCAATGTTCGGCATAGAAACCAGAAGTGAAAGACCAGATAAGACTGAGATCACTTTATCTCTTTGTTGTCTTTGCGTATATGCGGTGGATAGTACTTGCTGTAAAGTGCCCTCAGGCCCAAAGTCCCGATGATTACACCACCCAGAGCCATGCTATTCCACCGACCCATCCACCCATCCACCCAGCCGAGAAGCCCGAGAGCAAGCAAGCAGGGAAGGCAAGCAAACAAACCACATCGCACGTATTTCCAATTCGCCTTTGCCCAGTTTCAAACCGTGATTCTTTTGTTTCTTTTTTGAAAGCAAGAAAAATGGAAATGAAAAGAAAAAGGGACAAAAGAGGGAAAAGTAAATGAGAGAATAAGTGGCATAGACATATTTAATATGTGTGAGAATGAACCAAGGGGAATAGGTTGCATCAACTATCCAAACCAAACTCAAGAAACCAATGCACCCATACATCATTTCTGTCTATAGCGACAACCATTGAGCAGCAAGTTTGAAAACAGAAAAAAAAGTTGCAAAAAAAACAAAAAAACAAATCAGTGTTCAAATATAGAGTTCCCCATCTCACTCCAGTTCAGCCACAGCCCAAAATGAATATGATCCTGGATATCACGCTAGATTTCGCCCACACATAATCACCCCGCCAGAAGCCCAACCGTGCAAATGTAACAAATGGCAACAAAAGAATGCTCGCTTGGGAAAGAAATGGAAATCGACTCCACGGTCCGTTGTACAGCCTTTTTCCAAAAGGTAAACACAGTCGCCACTCAATCTATAATTCACCATCGGGTTAAGACCAGGGAAAGAAGGGGTTTTCTTTTCTTTTTCTTTTCTCCAGAGAAAATAACGAAACCTCCAGAAATGACAGTAAACGTAGTTAATCGACTCATGATGCACCGTTTGCTCTTAGTAAATGAACAGAACGTCTCTTCGTATAAAACATTGGATCACCGAAAATAAGGTCGGAAGGATAAGTCGAGGGTCGAGAAATGGGTTTTATGTACAAGTCGAAAGTATTAAGAGGTCGAAAGGAACGGTGATCCACGGAATCGTACTCGGAACTTAAAATGATATAAACCGAAGCAAGTACAAAAAAAAAGATGGTCGACCCAGGCGATGCAGAAAGATACCGAGCGCTGTGGAGAAAGAAAAGGTATATAACGGTCTGGGAGTTGAACTTGTTTCCATTCTCCCCCGAGTCATGTTTACCATCGGCGCTGGTCAGATTGCATCATGCCGGGTGAAATAGTGGATGGAGGACTCGAGACCCGCATGCCAGTGCTTGGGTTGACAATCGGAATGGCGTTTCTCGACCGGACAGCCGAAGGCTGATGAATTTTCATCTGATTGAACGCATTTTGGTTGTACGTATTAAGAGAAGCAGGAGATAACGAGATAGCAGGAGTGACTTGTTGAGCCGGTTGAATTTGATGCTGAAGAGGCGAAGAATCAGGAGAGATACTGGCAAGGGAAGAGCGATCGGAGACGGATGAGGCAATAGAATGCAGCTACATGAAGAGGAAAATTTGGTTAATCCAGGATTCGCGCACAGTGAAAAAGGGACAAAACAACATGCCCTCGTTACAGAAGCTAGGCACATACATCGTCCTCAGTCAAGAGATTAGGGCAGAATTCTAGGTCATCATCAAGGTCAAAGGAACGACCGGCCTCAAATCTGGCTCGGAAAGCGGTGATTGCCGGTGCTTCGGCCAATTCCCTCATACTCTTGACACCACGAAATTGTCTGTGAGAATTCTGGCCACCCATTTTTTGCGCCCGACGGGACCGACCACCATGGTGATTATGCGAGTTGTGTTGAGCAATGTGGGTTGGCGGTGGCGGATGTTGGTGTTGGTGTTGTTGGTGCTGATTTGGGTGTTGTGTGTGGTGCCCGGAGAAGAAAAAAGAAGACATGGCGACAAGAAAAAGATGGAAAGCAAGGAGAAAACGGAAGAATTGACGTTGTTCAGAATAGAAATGCTCAAAAGTACGTTAACGGCCTTGACGTTATGGTGGTCAAAGGAGGGCAAATCGAAGTGGCGGCGGGATGCACTGTTTGTTTGCGTTGCCTAATATATCCGGAGGGACAACAGCCGCAATGCAGGGAAGACAAAGAAGCAAATGAGAATAAACAAAAGGGATCGGTTAAACGATAAGAATATGGAGTTAAGGATATGATGATATAAAGGGATTGTACGGAGAGGGAGGGGAAGTGGGATGGATGAAAAGAAGCGAAGTGAGAAAGAATAGTTTCAGTATGTTGTGGGAAAAGAGTCGGTGTGATGGTAGGGGAAAAGGAGGAGAGGAGTTGAAGGAGCGGGAAGTTGAGGAGAAAGAGCAAAAGTAAAAGAAAAGTCTAATCCAGCACAAGTCAAGTGACAACACGCTGTTTGGTGACTGAATTTACAGTCTGGCGCTAAGGAGTGACCGGCCTTTTGGGTGGAGTCCACCGCAGATTTGCAAGTACCTCTCCCAACAAAACAAGCCACCGACGAATGGCCAGGGATGTCAGCAATGGAACACGCAGGGCTACGACGAAAACGGAAAGGTGAAGTGGGAACGCGAACTAGCGCTAGGCGAAATTGGGGATGGTGGGTGGCTTCAGTGGCAAAGATGAAGCTCTGGCCCCGTTATGGCGTCACTGGTGGCCCAATCGCTGTGCAGCTCCAAGTGGGTCCTGGGGTTCTGCAGTGGTGTGATTCGTTGATTTTGCCTCTTTCGGAAACCACTTTGAACGATTCGGCCTCGCTTGGCACCTGCGCTATTTCGGTCTAGCGCGGCCGATCGCTCCTTTGTCCGAGTTACATAATCATATCCCTTGGAAGTCTTTAGAGCATTTGGGCTTTAGGGAACGAGGGGGCCAGGAATGGCTTGCGGGCAATATATTCAGCGGCCAGGTACGGGGAACAGGCATCGGTATTCCCCCAGGCATCGTCGGGGAGATTAATATATTAAATGCTTCGAGATTCCAGTCAAATGCGCCGTTTTTATTTTTGCAGTCCAATCACTTCCCCTGCATGACACTAGTGCGGAGGCTGTAACCCAGCCTTGTTGGCCCAATGTGTTCATTTTCCCCCCTCTCACATCGTCGAACGGGGAAAAAGCAAACATTCCACAGCCTGGCCCTGGGGGAAATCAGGCATCTTCTAGAAATCCTCCACAGATGTGTAACCACTGTGCATCTTAATTGGCTTCTCACCAGATTGTCCAAAAAGGAGGGTTCGCTTATCGATAATGAATAACAGAGAGCAATATGACTTCCCCCGCTTTCCTTATCTTATCTGTCTCAGCTTGAGGTTGAAACGCACTCAGCAATCTCAACGCCTCTTCCGGATTGGTCCCAGAGTGAATAAGGGGCATTGTGCGCCCAGGGCGTTTCTGCGATGAATAACCGCCAGCCACCCTTGTACTAAACCCAATCAACACCATATCACGGATCCATCGGGTGAATGTTCCCAATAATGGACGAGGAAAGAGATCTAGCCTTGTTTCGTTGCATGCGCAATCAAACTAGTTTTCTTCAACACCCTAGACGCTACTATCTATGGCATCCTTCGGGCCCCAAGCCATTTTGGTGGTTAATCCGTATCCATGACCCCAAGTTTGCACCCCAGGCCCTCCGTACTTACAAACCGATTGGGATTGGATCCCTGTATGCTTATTGTTCTTTGCATAAGCTTGCTGCAGTTAGTATGACAATTCTTTCTTCTTCTGGAACCGCCCCATCCCAGCCACTTTGATGCATGTGTGATCGTTTATGTTGCAAACATGCCCTCTTGTTTTGTCCAACTGTGATGGAAAAACTGTGTCAGCAAGCCACTCTCTTGGATCGAATAGGGCGGCTAATTTGGTAGACTCAAATTCGTCGGTTTTGTTTTCAGCCAGATGGGACTCATTTTTACCTTTTTCTTTTTTTGAAACAAAGTTCAACATTCAGTGTTCCACAGAATCTGTTCTGGATGGAGGAATAATATCCAACAGATGAAAAAGCTGCCAAAATGCACCACCGTCGAACATGACTTCAGTTCATGCAATATGTCCAACCGATTTGATGCAGCTTGCAGCAAATATTTGTAGGGCAAATAAGAACCAATTGTTCTCATGCCTGTGCCAACGTATATAACCGTCATATTTGTGGACTAATGTTATTGGACGTAGTTTTCCTCTAAAAGTAAGTCTTTCGGAAAGTCCAAGAAGGTGGCTTCATTTATCCAATCCTCTGCTCTTCACATATCTCCCAACTTGCTCTTTGCAAATCTTCTCGCTATATTGTTCCCATACTTCGTAAAGGGAGACAACCTCTTGAGTACATTCAATCACGGCTTCAATATCCACTTCGCTATTTGCCAGCCAGTCAACAATTTTTTGGATCCTTGCTGGCATTCCAGCTCCAGTTTTATCGTTGATGGCTGAAAGGATGTTTACGTTTCCATCTCTCAAAGCTCCGGTAACAGAAGAACCACTTGCGGGAACCATAACTGGATGATGGCTTGGTTTAAAGACGACCGCGATAAAAATAGCCATCACTGCTATAACGTGCGGAGGATGAAGAAGTGGTAGATCGGTGAGATAATGGTCATTTATAACAGACCACGCCAGCGCAATTTCATCTGCCGTTAGTGATAAGAATCCCTGGACTTCGGAGAGGGTCCGGTACGGATGGTGCATTATTAATTGGGAATTCATCTCGGATATAAGCCAAAATTCGCATTCGCCGATTTTTGCACCGTCAGGAACTATAAACTCTGATTTCGTTAGCGATATTGGTGCGCATGTATTTACGCTGACTGGGCAAAAGGTGACGGAGGAGTTGCACACCTGGCCATAATCCCCTAGCTTCCCCTAAAACAAGCCTGATATGCTGGGGACATTCTTCTATCTTACACGCGAGATAGAATGCCGTTGTAAGTAACAGATACGGATTTGTCTGGCGAATTTCCACCTTGGTGTAGAATCTTTTCACGTAAACCTGAGCCGTAGCTAGCGCTTGCTGCCGCACGTTGAGGCGCTTTGCGAGTTTGATCAATTCTGAGAATAAAATCCCGCAAGTCAGACATATAATAGACTACTACCCTCCTTTTTTTTCCTATAAAAAGACCAAGACTTACGTTGATTGATGTAGATGCTGAACAGTCTGAGATCGGGTAGAGGATACTGTTGGGCGACTGGCCGTTCGGCATCTCCGAGGGCCTTTCTGGCCTCAGCCAGCTCTTCCCGATCAAACAGCCAGAATTGACGCTGAGTTGAAGACCAGTAATTGGCGGCCATTGTAAATTTCTTCGGTTCTGTTACTTCGTTCGAGATATGTCTCTAGAGAGGCCAACACGCTTAGGATGTGGTGATCCGACGAACCTCCGGATATCATCAGGGAGTCCGAACGGCGCGCGGGGTGGACGAAAGTCGAGGCTGGATACTGTTCACATCTTCATTAACGCGGTTCAGATGACTCGTCACCTAGATGACTCTCCATTGGTCTCATGAAAGAAAAGAAAGTCGCAAATAAGTCCTCCGCAACAGTAAGAAGACCATCCCTTTTGCCTAGACGTCATTTGCTTTCTCTCCGTTTCGCTTTTCTTTTTTCTTTTTGTTTCACGCGGCGCCAAGGACAGCGGCACACACGCCAATGGGAATGGAGCAAATGCCATCCCACTCACGCAGCTTGACATCAATAATTTTCCTGCTGATCTTCAATCCAAGTCATCTGCGATCCAGCTCTTCCCACAACCAGTTTGTTTACTTGACATACCTGCTCCTGAAAATTCAAGATTAAATCTCTCATGTACGGCCAAGGTCTGCAGAACCAAAGACGGCGCCCGCTTTCGTGCGGGAAACAACCTGGATGCGTCGGTAGTCTCGCTTTGGTCTTATAACTAATATAGCGCGTGAGCTTTGGAGAGTCGTTCGGATTTCCTTTTTTTTCAACTTCGTTCTGTTTTCCAGTCTTTTCGAAAGATGCGAGCTGAATCGCAGCATGAACGCGAACAGAGGATCAATGACCTCTGGGAGATCCTGGACGTCCGCAACAGCGGGCAGGTGGACTTGAAAGATTTCAAGAAGGGCTTAAAGAAGATGGACCACCGTGAGTGCTACCGACAATGTTATTCATTGGAATCGATCTATAAATGCATAGGAACTGACGCATGTATCAGCCCTAAAAAATGCAGATTCCCTTTTAAAAGATATCCTGGAAGCTGTTGACACAAGCGGCGATGGCAGAATCCAGTTCAACGGTGAGCACAGCGACTGCCCACACGAGAGTTTTAAAACTTCGCTTCAAGAAGCGCTTCGGAGAAGAAAAAAGTTACCTATCTAATAAACTATTTCAGAATTTCGGGTATTCGTCGAACATGCAGAGGGGGAACTTTGGCAGCTGTTCGAAACCATTGATCGCGACCATGATGGACACGTAGACAAAGAAGAATTAAAATCTGCTTTTGCGCGAGCTGGTCTAACGGTCCGCAAGTCCAAGCTGGACCAGTTCTTCTCTGAGATGGACACGAACCATGACGGAGTAATTAGCTTTGAGGAATGGAGGTCCGTGGGAAAACACTGAAGAATACATCAATGGTGCCGTCCAGTAGCTGACTCTTTTTAGGGATTTCCTTCTTTTTCTTCCAGCTCATCCAACGCATTCATCCAATATGCGTGCCATTCTTTCATACTATTCAGCAACTGGAAATTTGAACCCTGAGGGTGATGTCCACATAAATGAACCTTTTCAGGGATTAGGTACAGACAGCCAATTTCCTACAGTTTCTCTTTCTGAATCTAACAATTACCCTCATCCTGGTTCCTCCAACCCCTCCTTTGTTGCATCTTCTTTTTCTCCTTCTTTCTCTTCTTCTCAGGACACTATACCGAACATTCCAGTGACCCAGTTAGGTCGCGAATCCTATCCAGATACCATCTTACGATATCATCCGGATGATCTAGCCATTCTCTCCGATGATTCTGACCTAGAATGGCTTTCTGTACCCTGGCCTGTATCATTGTGGCTCTATTTCCGGTATCTTGAGCATATATTGACGGAAAGCACACCTCACTTAGGCTACTTTCTTGCTGGCGGAATGGCGGGCGTGGTGTCTAGGACTGCCACGGCGCCTCTGGATCGGCTGAAGGTGTACTTGATTGCGCAAACAAAGTCGCACTCTATTGCAGCGAATGTTGCAAAATCTAGTACTGCAATTGAGGTGGCAGAATGGATGTCATGGCCGCTTGTCCTGGCTTTGAAAGATCTATGGCGTGCCGGTGGAATCAGGAGTTTATTCGCTGGTCCGTCTACTTCTCGAACGTGATAGTTTTTAAAAGTTGTGTAACAGTTTTCAGGAAATGGTTTGAATGTCGCCAAAGTTATGCCCGAATCGGCTATAAAATTTGGAGCATATGAGGTAAGCCATTCGCCGTTTACATGACTGGCGGAGCTTACTGGTTGCATTAGGCCTCTAGACGTATGTTTGCAGGATTGGAGGGACACCATGATCCCAAGCAACTACTGCCGGTTTCGCAATTTTTGGCCGGTGGAATAGGCGGCATGGTTTCTCAGTAAGATTACAAGCTACCCTATAACCACCTACGTTTCTGACTTTGTAGGTGCTTTGTCTATCCGTTAGATACCCTAAAATTGTATGTCTCCTTTCACTACTAGTTTGATGGAATACGCTAATGCTCAATAGCCGCATGCAATGCGAAACTGTTGAAGGCGGTCTTCGTGGCAACCGTCTTATCATTGCAACCGCCAAAAAGATGTGGTCAGCCAACGGTGTATTCGCTTATTACCGTGGATTGCAACTCGGCCTCATCGGAATGTTCCCTTATGCCGCCATTGATCTCATGACCTTTGAATACCTAAAATCAACCCTTATCAGTCGCAAAGCTCGCCTTCTCCATTGCCACGAAGAAGACGCTCCACTCAGTAACTTCTCGACCGGTGCTATAGGGGCCGTTAGCGGTGCCCTTAGCGCATCAATGGTATATCCTCTAAACGTCCTCCGCACTCGGCTACAAGCACAAGGTACCATCTTGCACAAACCGACGTATACAGGCGTCGTGGATGTAGCTCGGAAAACGTTTGAAAGCGAAGGACTTCGCGGACTTTATCGAGGATTGACGCCGAATTTGCTAAAAGTAGTACCGTCGGTGTCAATTAGCTACATCGTGTACGAAAATTCTAAGAGACTTCTTGGCCTGACTTGATTCGAACGGCTATTTTGAGCGTTCCCGAATTGATTCGCCCGATTTCTTCAATTTTTTTTTTGCCCAAGTTGTTCCCATTCATATGATACACACTATGCCATTGTGGTTTAGATACCCCCCTAACTGGAAGCAGAAGTTATTATTTCCACAAAACTTCCAGGAATAGCCTTTATTCTTTTTTTTTCATTGATGTTATGTTGCATACTGTGCATTTGGCATTTTGAGCGTCGCATTCTAGGTTTGATGATCTATTTCGATACTTGTGAACTAGGTTGATGATGATTGCGATGGAAACACTGGAATCTTGATGTTGCTTGTGTCACGAATGGCACTTCGTTCATGTTGTTTTAGAGCACCCCGGTGCCATTGGCTCACGCCTGTTCAACTCACTTTACAGATTGGACTTTTGTCTAGATAAGCAACAAGACTGTTGCATATTTGACTTAAGTATACATCAAATTTTATAATGTTAAAATAACCGGGGTAAATCAGTTTGAGATATAAAATCAACGAGTCAAGATATTAAAGAGAGTGCATCGTTCTAAGATGACAACTTCTTGGTGTTCAATTCTCCTTTTGAACAGCTCTAACCTCCTCATCCATTCTCATAACATCAGGCACCGGCCCCACCGGAGTGATTGCAAACTGGTTAATCTGCTTGTGACTCTTGGTATAGTGCTTCTTGATGTGTTCAAACTCCGTCGTTTCACCAAACGCCGGTAACTCCCAGTACAAATGTCTAAGCCAACGATGGATGGCCGGGTACCCGGAACGAATATCTCTCACGTTGCATTTGAAGTGTTGCACGTAGACTGGATCAAAACGAATGATGGTAGTGTATAAGCGGATATCGGCTTCGGTGACAGTGTTTCCGAAGAAATATATGCTAGAAGGGTCGGAAGGATCGTACTTGGAGGCGAGGTGGGATTCGATGCGATCAAGGGAGGCAAAGAGGGGTTGAATGGCGGCTTCGTAGGCTTCTTGGGTCCTAAACATGAATTAGACTTGAGTGATTCTTCCCATTGTTTTTCTGGTAGAATAAAGAGGGTATGTACGTTGCAAATCCGCATTTGTAGACCCCGTTGTTTACGGTGTCATATACCCATTCGTTCGTCTCCTCGATTCCCTTTCTCAGATTCTGAGGGAACAAGTTGATATTCCGATACTTATCGGGCAGAAGGTCGTCGAATTCAGTATAAAACATGCGAATGATCTCAGCGCTCTGACGGATTGTCAATTGGGTGACTTCTTCGGTTCATAAGAAGGAAAAAGACCGACCTCATTGCTAACAATCTGCTTCGCTTTTTTATCATACAACGTCGGCACCGTAAATCTACCCGCATAATCCTTATCCGACTCAAAATATACCTGTCGGAGATGGGTGAAATCATGCAACGGGTCTGGGTGTGTTTCTCCCGGAAGTTGCTCATCGGGCGTAGCGAATCGCCATCCTTCAGGCCATCTAGGTTAGCTGGAGACAAATCAAAAGAAACCACGGAGCTATCCATACCTTGATCGCCCATATGCCAGTGCACAGATGTTATGGAAATAAAGTCTTCAAGGCCTTTCAACTTTCTAGTAATCAATGTCCGATGCGCTAGGTACGTCAGAGCCCCAACCCGTTAGCAGAATGTCGTTGATTCTCTTAGGATTGCCCCTCGTGAGTTTTCAAGTAAAAGTATACATACCCCACGGACACGCATACGATACATAAAGATGATACCGGCCCTTCTCTGGTGGGAACTGCGCACTGGCCTCTCGAGATATCCAATTCCGAAAAGCCGACGGCTTGCGCTTGAATTCTCCTGATTTGTCATTGGGGTCAACCCAGTCAGTAATTTTGCTTGCATTCTAAAGTTTGGATATATCCAATCAAGCTGGTTAGCCTCTCGTAGTCTCCGAAATTGATATAGCTTTCTTGTGGATAGCATGGATGATTGGGGGGTCAACAGTACCGACATGGTCGCGATGGGAGCTTTAGCTGACGTAAGTGGCTTTAACAAATATCTTTGACCTTTAAAGCGTTTTAGCAATTGGGTGGGACGAAGAAAGGATGAGAACATTGATAGAGTGTAGGAGGTGTGCGAGAGCATAACTGCAAAGGAAGCAAAAGCAGGGTTGCTCTAATATATATGCAACTATGCGTTCCGCTCAAGGCCTGGGCTTGTTCTTACACTCCGTCATAGCCCGATTACAAATCTAAAGGAGTGCGCAGGAAAAAGCAACTCTGGAACTTTATTACCATTGCCAAGCATGACCGATGATCTAACTACCCCTAGGGGAGGAAATACTATTATGATTTTGACCAAAGAATAATTTATCATACTTTCCTGCCGTTGCCCAATATCCCAAGTGGTGAACGAATACATTGGAATTTGTAAATAAGGGAGGAGAATACTCCGCCTACTTGTCCAACTTGACCATCACGTACGGGACTTCGACATCTTCGCCTGACTGATCCTCTGCAGTGATCTCGAAAATAACATTCTTCTGGTGGCTAGGAATTGGCTTCTTGCTGATATGCTCAACTAGCTTACTCATCCTGCGGTTAAATCTCGTCAGCATCTCAATATCAAGCTCGCTTATCAAATAGTTACTTACTTCATTGGTAATCGATCTTTCACTTTGCTTGGAGGATAGAAGCTCGCATAGAGGAGGCTAACACCTGAGCTAACCATACTAATCTCCAAGCCTTTCTCTTCAAATTCTTTCAAGAAGTCTTGGAGAGGTATGTCGTTGACTTCAAAGCGGTCCCAGAGTTTGTCAATCGTCACTTCACCGGTCCTTCCCTGGTATTTACCTTTTGGGCTGGCGATGGGTTCGCTAAAACCAAAGAAAGGTAGGGCTAGGTTAATGAAGCCATTCTTGTATTGCTCAATGTCTTCGTTGCCATCAATGATCTTGTAAAGTTCGAGTACGACGAGACCAGTTACAAGAGCAGTTGTAGTAGCGATAGCTGGTATAATCTTTCCAGCAATGAACTTAGTCTTATGCCTATCTGCCTGTTGTATGTCGTAGTTCTCTGCCCGAAGGTTGCTTGCCGCGGCGATGAAGTCGATGTGATGGTTTGAGTCATCGTCTTTCTCAAACTCGACGGGCACTAGTTTGAAACCGGAAAGAGATTTAGGATTTGGAAGTGCGTCAATGATGCGCTGAAGTTCTTGGTTGTCGTTGAGTCCTCCAGCAGGTTGTGCATTTGGATCAGGCTCGTTCTCGTCAGCTTGAATCTTGACACCTGCGACAGGAGTAAATTCGGGAATGATCATATTTTCCACGACATTCCGATAATAAGCTTCATCGACACCTGGGTTCTTGATCCCATAGTTGAAAGCGTGAAGATTTGCGGCAGCAATGATGAAACCAAGATGAGTTGGATTGGACCCATCAAACTTCAAAGGCGTTGGAGCACGTTTGGGTCCTGACCAGAAGGGTGTCCCAGATGATGTCTTGGAATCTCTGGGAAAATTGTATAAAAGTTGTTGGATGGCATTATTATATTGTTGTTCGAATTTGTGTCTGGCCCAAGTGATACAGTCATCAAAACTGATCGGTTTTTCCGTAACAAGAAAGTCACAGATACTCTCCAGTGTCATCTTTTCGCTGCCGGACTGTTTCAAAGTGTTCTCGATATAGTTGGGTTTAGTGAGATAGAGATTCACAGCCTCAGGAGGGCCAACGAAGTATGACTGGAACAGGTCGCGAGCCCAGGCAATGGTGTGCTCGATGCGATTGGGGAAACTTCGCAAGGTACACATAGGGAATGTTTGCTCTGGTGGGTCGTGAGAGCTGGAATAGGATTCCGTAACATTCGGAAGGACAACTTGAGTATTCCCCTTTGTCCCAAGTGTTCCACTTTCCAAGAGGGGCTTTCGGAAAAAGACACATCGGCGGTCAACATAAGTTCTAGCGTCGACGTTATCCAAAGCATTGGTGACTCCATCGAGACGGCCCCAAAATTCCTCATCGAATACATGCTCTGAGTCAGCGCCAACGCGCTCCCGAAGCGTAATGATCTTTCCCTTGAGCTCAGGGTTCATGGCTTGAACCGCTGCGGCAGCGCAATCGCTCTTCAGCTTGCCGACATCTCGGGTACGGAACAAAAACTGGCGATTTAGGTTACTTCGTTCAATTTGATCCATATCAGTGACAGTGATTTCACCATCAGGGCCAGTAGCCAAACCAATCATGGCCCAGTTTTTGAGCATCTCACACCCAATGGCACCAGCTCCAACAAGGAACTCCTTGATATTTGCAATTTTGTCTTGGAACTGTTTTCCAAAGACCGCAATCTGGCCATCGTATCGAGTATTCAGGGGCTTGCAAATTTCTTCGGATCGCTCGACTGACTTGGGAAGAGATTCAAGGGAATCGAAATACATCCATTGCACAATGGGGTGGAATTTCCCCGAGACAGCTTTAAGAACTTCCTGCGCCGCCAAGCCTCCAAAGAAAGCCGCCATAGGACTCAAATCACCCCGGGCCTGGTAACTCAACTCCTTGATCAATTTCTCGTCAAGTTCAATCTTTTCTTTGCTCTCGCTGGCAATCTTCTGCGCTATTTCAAAGACTTGACATGCGTCATTGTCATTATGAGGGCAGGGAAACTTTCCATTGTGGATTTCTGCGAACTTATGAAGAGCCTGTACACCAATATGAAGCTGGGGTGGTCGGTCGAATTTAGCAAAATCAGAAAATACAAACTCTGGTGTTTTTAGTTGTTCGCTGAACGGCTTGAAATCGATGAATTTTGGCATTTTCACCTGGGTATAAAGACCGCCGGATTCGTATGTGCCTAGTCCGCTAACATCGCCAATGGAAAACGTGTAGGGGCCTTTAACCGTCACTTTGCGGGGGTCTGCATTGTTAAGTCCTTCCATGCCCTTGAGCTCTGTAAAAGTAACATAATCACCATCTTCCAACCCATGCCTTGTTTCGTCTAGGGCCGATACGAGGCCTTCTTCGTCAATACCAGCAACAATGCCGCTCACAGGTTCTTCGCCCGTGTTGTCCCCAACAGTGAAGTTCTTGCCAAAATCCGTGAAAATATAACCAAATAAACCAAATGTATCAGCAATAAGGACATAAATTCCGTTTTGATGACAGTATTCAGCAATGGCTTCTTGGTCTTTCAACGAGGTATTTGTCAAGACAACTATCTGGTATTTTTTCAACTGGGACAGATCGGCGGTCAAGTTGTCTGCTTCATGCACAACAACCGGAGTATAGGCGTTAAGTTCTGAAACTCGAGGCGCGGTCACATTTGCACGGTGCTTCCCCACGTCCCCTGGATGCAAAAAGAATTGTGAAGAAAGGTCTGCGATCGTTACGGGGGTTGGATCGTATAGGGACAATGATTTTACTCCAGCGAGGGCGATATTCTTGGCTAAGGAAGGAAAGGAAGGTTAACTCAGCAACGACTTTATACTCCACCAATACACACCTATTTCAACTCCTAGACCTTTAAGTCCCACTATCAGGACGTTTGATGAACCCATCCGCTTCATAGCCTCATGGCCGAGAACGTAGCTAGTCGCCAGTCAGGAGATGTGTGAAATTGTGCCTAGGGAGGGTCAACTCACAGTTGTCGACTATAGAGCGACTCATCAATCTCGCCATGCTTTATCTTCTCCATTGTAGATTCTGCGTCGATATCCATGTTGGTAGTCTAGGGGAAACAGTTAGGGAGTTGGGTAAGGAAAGTTGAAGTGTCTGGAGCTGTTGAAATAACCGAATATGGGGAAATTAAAACTGCATTTATAATGCATTCCCAGTAGAAGTCAGGTCACTATTCATCAAATTGATGACATGACTTTACTAATGCCCAAAGTGAAGGGGTCAGGTAGAGGCGGGCTTACAGGCATGATCTTCTTTTCAGGCCGATGTGCTTCGCCAGCGGAAGCTTTTCGTTTCCCAAGCTTCGCAGGTTCTGAGCTATCAGCGTGCGGGGAAATCGTGAAGGCAGAATTGTCGAAAGCCTTGCCAGAAGCAAGACTTTCCGCAGTATGTCTGTTTTCGAAGCGGGATGGTGGGGAACTTGTGCTAATGTATGAGCAGGGTAGAGAATAGGGCGGGGAGCTAGACACAGTCAAAAGGCCAACCACAAGTGAAGAGGGAAGAGAATCGTTGAGATTGCTATGTGTAGGAACAGACGTTGTAAGGAATGAGAAGAACACAGCAAGAAGAGAAGTTGACCTTGAGATCGTTTTGGAGAGATCCAACTTCTGACGAACGCTGTTACCGTCACCATAGTCTGATTTAAGCTTTGATACCATGTAATTTCGATAAATACACAGTTTAACCAATAGAAACACTGTAAGATATTCACTTACAGTTGTTCTCGTACAGCACCTGACGCTTTCATTCTACCATCCCAACACCCTTGATACACTTCTGCCTATTTGGAGCCTACTTCACTACCGCCTAAGGCATCGAAGAAAGTCATCCTGTCTTGTATGTGGCTTCCGATTGATATATAAACAACCCTGGAAGTCAATTACATGTTTTTCATGGATTGCTCAGCCTTAGTGGGTGAAGGCTTGATGGCGGGGCGGGTATGAGGTGGCACCAGGTTGTCAAGCCTCTAGCTTTCGAGAGATATTCGGAGTTGAATTGCGATTATATCCTGGATGTGTCGGTTTGAATTGCTTGGCTGTGGTCTTTTATTTCTACGTCGCCTCCGGTCGAAGCGGAGTGGGGACGCTCCCGACAGCTTCCAATCCGCTGACCATCCTCAACAGAACCAGCTGCTTTTGACAACGCAATTGTGCACTCCAGCACAATGCTCCACGAGATCCTTCTCTCCTTGTCCGGCCAATCGTCCCCTCTCTTCGACCCGTCAACTAGAGAGGGCGACTCTTCCGAGACGGGTTTCCCGTTGCTCTCTCCACCAGAGAAGGCACTCCTCTCCTCAATAGCACATTTGAGCAAGCTCCATAAGCTACTTCGCAGCCATACATCCCAAATCTCTTCATCCCACCCGTCTATTATTTGTCGCGCAGTGTCGACAGCTATTGCCACAGAACATCTTGGGAGTTTTCAGAGAAAGATCCTAGATGTGGAGAAAGCAATCTTAAGCATTGACGCGGATTATGTTGGTGGCTATGGAATAGTCCCATTATCTACAATTGTGGGTGATTTTGCGCCCTGGGTGCGAAGAATGGAGTGGCTCTGGGACATTGCGAAATTCATGCTTCCAGAGCAGTCTTATCACGCGGAACACTTGTCTACCGTTACTGGGGCTAGTCTTATTGATCGGCTCACTACGAATTCACAAACCGGCTATGTAGACCTGGAAGAAATGGCCCTTGTATTAATAAAAACTGCAGAGAGTGCTTGGATGCGCCAGCTCTCAATGTGGATTTTATATGGCCAATTGCCGAACTTCGGTCGTGATGACTTTTTCATTCAAGTAGCCGTGAATCAGGACGGAACAGAGCCAAAAAACGCGGACTACGTCGTTCGGGCCAATCTATTACCAAAATTTCTTTCAGAACCTACAGCCGCTTCGATTCTATTCATCGGGAAGTCTTTGAATCATATTCGCGCGAGGGGGGATTTCTCAGCTGGCGCAGAGTCAAAAGCCTCTGCATCTCATATGACGTTGCATGGGGAGTATATTCGCCGTCTATCGGCCCTCTCATCTCCCTTATCGCCGGTTGCATTGAGCAGCACCATATCCGAGATTCGGCTATCACTTTCGCAAACTGTGCTATCTCGGTTATTACCGTTACCTAAACTAGTAGAAATTCTCTCCGTACTCCATGGCTTTTTATTGCTCGGACGCGGAGAATTTGCAATGGCCCTGGTTTCGTTTGCAGACAAGCAAACCCTCTTGAAACATAGAAGGATAGCCCCTATCAAATCGGCAAATGCGGGATCGCAAAACATCGACTTCTTGGGAATCAAGGATGGAGAAGTCTCGATGGTGCTATCCCAGGCTTGGGCTGAACTTTACTCACTTCAAAACGAAGAAGACCCGATCGACGATGAGTTAGATCTTGCACGAGATCTTCTGCGTTTGACGGTAAAAGGAAGGGTTGAACGAATTGGCTCCCAAAAGGATAGCTTGATGGGCATTTCGCTTGCTAACGTACCTGACATATCTTTTGATGACCTCTTATTTGGGTCTTCTACCGTCTTGTCCCTTGATATACAACCACCTTTAGACTTGTTCCTCGCTCAATCTGATATGTCGATCTACTCAAGAATCCATGCGTACCTTCTCGGTATTCGCCGCGCACAGATACGGCTCAGTGGTGTCTGGAAATGTACCTCTATTCGAAGAATTCATCCGGCCCCTTGGGGCCCACCTTTGAGTAGTACACCCACTGGGCAAGAACGACTTCGTATGGGCCGCAAAAGGGAGCGACAACGTTGTATTTTGATGCGTTCAGTATGGGCAAGTGGCAGTGCAGCCCTTTTCGTTGTCTCGGAACTAGGAAGCTATCTCCAAGGCGAAGTTATCAGCGGTTCCTGGCGATACTTCAAACAATGGCTAGATGGGACGAAGTCGTCCACTCCGGGAAATTCTCGTCCAGGCACAGCCAAGTCAAAACAGCTGGGAGACCAAGGAGACAATCCGTATCCCCAACATGACCCGGAAACAATAACCATTGCTCACCGAACCTACCTAGCCTACATTACCCAATCGTTATTTCTTACCGACGCTCCCTTTACCCACGCTCTTCGAACTTTCCTTGGGCATATCGACCGTTTCATTTCCCTAATCACTCAGCTTCAAACTATACAACAAAATCTCGATCTCGAAACAGACGAAGGCGTGTTCGACTCACTAGAAAATTACCACCAAGATGAACAAATGATATGGTCCAAGTTATGCCACGCAAGGGAGGAAATTGACAATGGAATCACGGAGCTCATTTCACGATTACGAGACATTGATGATGGCCGTTTTAACGAGGACATACGCATGTTTGATTTTAGAAAGAATAACGTCCAGGTCCATACTGCTTGCGGTTATGCATATGACCCTTTTTCTGAACGTACGAGTACATATGTTCCGTGGAGAGCTGCAGGGGTAGATCGACTCTTAATGAAGTTGGACTTCGGAACAGCAAGGGCTGCACCTGGATCGTTTGAATTCAAAGAAGAATTTGTAGATTAGAGGGGGCAAGAGTCTATTCGAACGGGGGGCTTTCTGGTCCTGTTTATTTGAAGCCGGAATAACGTTCTTGTCACCTCTTTGACCACTGTCAATGTCATATTTTTAGGTCTTTGCAGCACCGCCGGGGGGGGGGGGAATCATAGAATTAAACTGTACGTCCCTACAATGTAGTTCTCCAATAGCGCATATTGAGCTCCCAATGGACATCCATAACAAAATATTTATATTGTATAAAGCAGTTATAACTGAGTCTAACTGATACAAGCACCGAAAGCAATTGTCTCACGTAGAATAAACAGAATATGTGCTCTAAAAAAGAATGCACGTAAAGGAGCTGCGGCGTCAATATACTATAAACAAAACATCGTGGCACGCCACAAGGGGTATCAAATCCAAACGAACATGAAGAGGAGGGGAAGGTAATCCTCCAATCCCCACCGAATCAAATAATGTAAACAAACTTTCCATCATCCGTCTTCTCCACTCCTCCGGTCTCTAGAGCAGCGGTAGAAGAATTAGAAGCCATCAGCCCCTGAGTTTCCGCCGTCACAACGACCTCTTCTTCTCCATTATGTCGCATTATCTTCGTTGCCGATCTCGCATTCTCCCTCTGCAATAATACCCGTAGCGCAAAAGCCAATAACGCCACAAAAGCCATGAACACGGAACATATTGCCATTCCTCGGATATACCAGGGCCCGTCACGTGCAGGATATAATCTTGTTCCTACTAATGGACCACATTGGCCGATGATGTTCAGGATCACCATTCCAGTTCCTTTACCTTCTTTAGCGCGCTGGTTGTCCATAGTCCAAGTAATGATGAGAGTGATCGCTGAGAAGAAACCCGCCGCGGCTGGGTAGATGCAAATATATCGAACGAGTATGTGGATGGGTTTGGGAAGATAGAAATGAAGCAAGCCCGTGAGAGCAATTAGGAGGTATGCTAAGGAGGAGAGTACGGCGTGTAAGATGATAAACGGGCTACGGCTACGGTTGCGGTCAGAGATGGAAGCGGTGAAAAGAACCACTATAAATGCGAATAGGTATGGCGGAGCGGAAAGGGCTTGGGACGTTAACCTTGAGTAACCCATACTAGATAGAGCATGTTAACCAACGGCGGAGGTAAATCCTGGGATGGAGATACACTAACTCGTTCAATATAGTTGGTAGAAATACGGGTAGAGAGCTGAATGCAACATTGCAGCTGAAAAACATAAACTGTCCATCCGGTCAGTAAGTGCTGGACACGAGTAGTGAGGAACTGACCGCAGTAAGATATGCTTTAGGATCACGGAGAGTCCGGGCCACCTCACGCAAATCGAACTTGCGATCACGAAGCTCATGTTTTCGAATTTTATGCCGGCTTTCCTGGAGCCTCCATTTCGCAACTTTCCTTTCCCGAGGTGTTAGATACTTGGCTTTGTTAGGCCGATCTGGAATGTAGGCCCAAACAATAGAAGCCACCACGACGCTTGGAAAACCTTCAAATAGAAACAGGGCTCGCCATGGGGCAAGCGGGCCATCCTTGTTTAACCAAACAATGAACCAGGCAAGACTGCCTGCAAATGACGTTGCCAGAGGTGCCGCGCAGAGGAACATTCCTGTACGAAATGCTAATTCTTCGCGTTTGTAAAAAAATGATAGGTAA
The DNA here is from genome assembly GCA_001430935.1 of Amauroascus verrucosus. Lineage (NCBI taxonomy): Eukaryota > Fungi > Ascomycota > Eurotiomycetes > Onygenales > Onygenaceae > Amauroascus > Amauroascus verrucosus. The sequence goes on from LJPJ01000912.1 coordinate 26,465, forward strand.
AATGGCAAGCCGGGCCCAAATCCAGCCTCGAAAACGCCCAGTAAAGCTCGCAGAAGTACCAGAGCCCAGAAAGAGGTCACAAGCGCCTGAAACGACGCAACCAAGCCCCAACCAAGAACGCAAATAGGGATGTAAATATGCGCCGGCACAATTTTATACATTAGAGTCATCCATTCAAATAAGATGTAAGTTAGGTAGAATCCCGTAAGAACCCACTCGTATTGCGAGGATGAGAGTCGCAAGTCGTCCATTAAACCAGCGATTTTGGCATTTCCAATGTCTATATTCAGTCAAAAAAATTAAATTATTGCGTAGCCACGGACATAAGACACTTAATGGGGCTACAGGCATAAAAATAGGTAGGCACTTACTTGAACGATCCAGAAAGGAGAGCATGTAGAGGAATGCCATGAGCAAAGTCAACTTCCTGTCAAACTTCTTCACAATGCTTCTCTCTTCTTCCACCGTGTAAGATCTGGAATAAGGAGTTGTTGGCTCATCTTCCCCTTCTCCGTTATCCCTAAAACGTTGTTCACTACTCTCTAGGTCCCCAGGGGTGACAGATGCAGCGGAGCCGGTCGACGAGGACTCGTCCTGTTCTTCCTCATGGATATCCGTCCGGAGCTTCCAAAGATCGTGCCTACGACCGACGACATTCTTCGCAGTATACTCATCGCCAGAGTCAGAGTTACTGGACTCGGGGGTATATTCGGCGCGTGAGGGGAGAGGACCTTCACCATGGTCGGACGAAACGGGTGGGCGAGGATCGAGTTGTTTCATTGTCAGCACATCATGCTATGGAAATCCTCCAAAACTAAACTCAGCTCATAGAGGGAGGAGAGAAGGATATAATTTGGTTTGGGGGAGTATATGAATTTCAACTCTGGGACAAGTTCAGCTGATCTCACTAACTTCCTACCTACGAGCCGGTTGCGGCGGCTTTCTTGATCATGGGGCTCACCTTCCCCACATCACACCAGCACCGAACGACGCGATTGTCCTCATGAGCTTTTGCTTGGGAACTATCAGTTACCTAACTAACTGCTGTACTCTGCGCACATTCTGCATACACAAAACGATTTGAAAAATTGTTACACTGATCATGATCGCTGAGAAATCCTAAGCCTCTTACTGGAAGACGCTTTTAACCACGTGAAGTTCTTACACTACGTCCATAGCACCAAAATGGAGACTCCCAATTATTCCGAATTTGAAAGGTATTCTACGCATGTCGAGAATACCGTGACCTAATTCTATCATCAGGCGAAGCTCTCGTTTCTCCAGGCCGGTAGCAGTCAGCACGACCGAAGTTAGGACGGGCGTCGCGTAACTGTCGCTCACGAGAACGGTACTGATCCGGATTCATCTCAAATGGACGAACTCTTCCTCCTGTTGCTGCAATTGTCTTCTTATGGCCGAGCCAGTATGCCGCCTTGATTCGAGATACCATCCCATGGCTATAGATGCCGTTTTCTCTGAGATATGTAAGAGCGTTCTCTGCCGTATCCCTCAGGAACTTCGCGGCGAGATACTTAGATCCCCTTTCTTTCTCGTCGATTGCATAGAATTCCTTCTTTGCGCGTTCGAGTGTGTCAAGCATCTTGGAAATAACGCTGTTGCTCTCCGTAGCTGAATGAAGCAGCTCTTCCTTCTCCCTTGGTCGTTCAGCTTTTTTCTTTGGCCTCTTCTTTGCTGGCACCTCTTTCGTTTCTTTGGCAATCATATCTTCTTCTTGTTCAATGCTCGGCTCATCGTCTCTTGGATGGGTGGCTAGAGCTCTTGTCAGTGCCACCCTAAGCTTAATATCATGGACAGATATGGAGACATGCCATGCCAAATCAGGGACCTGAGTGCAATGTTCTTCTCGAGAATTGCTTCAATATTCCCAGCCTTGATGCCCTCTCTCACACCGAGAATTTCATTAAGGAAAAGTTCTATCCCTCCTAGATTAAGCAGGTCCTCCCCGTTTCCAGTAAGAATCAATAATGCCTTGTCATACAAGGTGATTTTTCCGCTTTCAACTTCTTGAGAGCGCGTCTTTATCATGGAAATATAGGTGTCAAGCACCTCTTTGAACAATCCAAAATATTCGGGTGATTTGGCAAGTTCAGCCACATCAGGCCTCATCGAGTCGATAGGTGTGTATTTGCACACAATTGCTGTCAGCTCTGTTTGAATTCTAGAATACTTCTCGGATGCCATCCTAAATTTTGTGCATGCCATTATAAGCTATGGTATATCTTTGTTGCCTGGTACACCGAGTGATTCCTTACCTCTGATTTCTTCACAATATTCGCTGTCAAATATCACAGTTGAAATGCAAATCTGTTGTGCAAAGTGCAGAAAACGAGAATGGAGAAGGGTTCACATAAGAAAGCAAATAAGGGCGTGCAAGACGCGACTCGTTATGTGTGTGGTTTTAAGTATGTTATCTGAACTCCTCACATTGGTGCCCTGTTGTCTCACTTTTTGTTGTGATGCTACTAAAAGGACTCACTTCTTCGCAAATCCATGACTTTGCAACTTTGTGCTCTGTATTTGCAAGATGCAAGCTTTGTTTAAGCATTTCTTCACGGGAGCATGTGCTGCCCACTCCCTTGTGGTTCTGTTGCGATTCATCTAGGCTACATCTGCCCAGAGACCTAGAATGAAAAACGGCTACCATTTTAGGTTAAAGGCCCCATTGTGCCTCTAAGAGCTTAGTCCTAATAAGGAAATCTCCATCTACTTTGGCTAGTTTGCAAGCACCTGCCCCGCACAGAAAGAGGGAGATATTTCTTTGCTTCAGGCTTTTCCTTTTGAATCCGGATACTTCTATATTGCTTTCTAAGATTTCTAAGGAAACTGAAAATGACTTCTTAAGTGCTAGATCTTTACAGCTTGGAGAGCAGTGAACAGGATCTAAAACTATCAATTCCAGAAAGGCTATTACTATACATCTATTCTTTGTTCATTACCCATACACTCATCACCTGCCTACAAGTAGGTTCCTTCTAGCCATCCAGAGAACTCAAGACGATGAGCAGCAACAGCCAAGCAGAATTCATTGTTGCAGATAATAAGAGCAGGATACCAAAATGTTGATTACTTATCACGCCAGACAATTGTCGTACACATCGTACATTCATGAAGAGGTTTCCAAAGTGTTTAACCCATCCTCTTCTGCAACTTATACTACTTAATTCCTCTCTTTGTACAACCGGTCCACTTCTTTCACAAGCCCATCAACTGTTTCCGCGCCCTGCTTTTGGCAGTCCTTCCACTTACCGCCATCGAGAACGCACCACTCTTTCTGGTTTAGTCGGACGGTACAACTCCTAGTGGCGCCGACCCGCTGGCTTCTGCGGAAACTTTCCCGCAACATGGCAAGTCCACTCGGTTCTCCGTCGCCTTTACGGCCCTTGGAGGTAGAATCGTCACTCTGACTGCTTGCACATCTGTTCAGGGCTTTAAAGTCAATTCCATGTTCCAAGGCACAATCTTCCACAATATTCCGATCAGGAATATTTTTATAATCCCGTAGCAAACAGTTTGCAAACCCGAGAGAGCGAACGGTGGGGACCTTGCATTTGTCTCCAGGTTTCGAGAATTTGGAGTCGCAGGGGAAAGGTAGGTTTGCAGCGCAGAGCATCAACATGTTTCCAACACACTCGCTTGGACCATGTTTGCAGGATACGTCGGATGTAGATTCGGACACACTAAAAGGGGGTGAGTTAGCCGCTGACCCTACTCTAAACTATGGATAAGCTAGAGACGGATAGAAGAACGTACTTTCCGATAAAAGAGAGCTTAAAGTCAACTTTATCATGTACCTTCACCATAGCAGGGACAATAAGGTCCAGTAAACAGTACTTTGCATCAGGGCATTTGCTCATAATATGAGCCTCGAGAGGCACCTTCTTTGAGGACGGGTTTGGATCTCGCCCAGCATTGTCGTCAGCGGCAGAGGGAGTTTTGTCTTTCATGATTGCGCTATGTCTCGTAGAAAGAGGATGAAAGAATATGGAATAGATGTTGATACAGAGACACGTTGCGAGAATGCTGTACCAGAGGAAGCGCGGTACTCCCCAGCGCTCACGACGTTGCATTGGTGCTGTGGGGCCGTCTTCAGATGCCTGGCTCTTCTCCATGGTTAGAATCGGATGGCGAGGATGCCCCTTGTTAAATTTTCAGGTACTGCCTTGAAGCTGCGCGACATAGGGTGTTTGAATTTTGATTTAAAAAAGCTTGGGTTTTTGGACGGATGTCTATTTTATATGTAGAATCTCTCTAGAGACGGCCAACGGGTACGATTCCTCCAACTGGCGATGACGTCCCCCAGTTGGGGATGACATAAGCAGTGGTCAAGATCCAACCTTATTCTTCAATTATTCTTCAATCACTTAGCACTCCTTCGCATATATTATTTACATTTGATCCCTTCGAAAAGACCCATTTCCGATTCCTGTAATTGGCTGAGAGCCACACCTCCGGCTCGAGCGCTATGCGTGCCAGCATCCTAACCCTGTAGAAAGAGACTGACTCCTACAAAACTGGCAGATCATGCCCTAGTCAAGCGAGAACCATGATGATGGAAGCAAAGAGAAAAACACTTTAGGTATACATGCCTCCGTAGCCCGTTCGCATCCGAGGGCAATGTTCCAAGATTAATGGATGGAGGCCTATTATCGGATTCATCTTTTGAGATAACAATGGGTCTACTCTCAGCGATGGCAAGGACCTGGCGCCTCGAAACGTCCCCTGCAAGGTGGTTTCATGTCACCCTGATGATTGGCTTTCGGGAATTTATCATTTCCGCATTCCACATGCAATGAGTTCTTGAAAGGACAATTGACAGATAGGTCTTGAAACACAGCAAGAATAAATATCATTTATGTTCTCGGCTTTTCGGACTCCTACCCTCTAGGACTTAACCTGCTAGTCAAAAGCAGCTTAACTCTTGACAATGCTTGGTAATTGCATCGATTGGGCTAAGTCTCATCCGGACTATACCAGACAAGAAGGTTGATGTTCTCATCGAACGTGTTGCAGGAAATTACAATGGTGAGATTCGCGGCGTTCTTCAAGAAGCCAACATAAAAGTTCTCTGTTCCATGACTTGGCAGATTCTACCTGTTGTCCGTAGCTGAATTCCCAGCGTCGGGGATCTCCTGGTACTTGCACGAATTGAAATAATGCAGAATAGGAGCACGGGGGGCAAATTAATCACTACGCTACACCTTCATAGCGAGGATAATGAGACGCCCCAGCCAAATTGCCTGTTCAGTATGTGCGAGAAATGGTAGCATCTAGTGTTCTAGATGGGGGATTGATAATCTATCAACGTGGTTTAAGATGGGCTTTCTATAAAATGCCCATAGTTCAAATAGACAACCTGACGTTAAGATACTTATTCAAATTGAAAGCCAGACTAATAGCAGATTTCTGGATGCCTGCCCAAAAAAAGTTCGACGTAGACTCTTAAATTATACCCTGGCCTTTGGGCTACATAGCAAATCCCTAGCTTGCCTTCTCGAGGCCTTTCGCCTTTTATTTCTTTCTTTCATTCTTTTTCTTTTTCCTTCCCGAAGCCATCAAACCAGAATTATAAAAGAAAGCAAAAAAGTTCCACTTAATATGGCCTGACTTCTTGCAAGTGCCATCGAAACTTTTTAGGCGCTGCGGGATTGGAGAAACGGAGCTCAAAGCTAAATCGCACGTCGATGAACCTTGAAGATGATGGTCCTCACTATTTTGGTTCTGTTCCCCCGTCGCAAGGCTGAGTTGCAATAGAGATGGACGTTACATTTTAGTCGATCAGATGCAAGGTTCAAGCTTCTCTGGTAGAGACCAGTCATGGGGGAACTCGGTACCTGAATCCAGCGACGCTGGATTGTCTAGAACGAACCCTGCGAAGGCCCATATCGTGAGTTTTGCCGTGGATGAAAAGGCGGCCATCAGCTTGATGAATTTGGTTTGAAAAAGGCGTTTGACGGATGGATATATCTACTTCCACATAACTAGGTGGAGGGAACAGGGTCACGCAGGGCGTAAATATTTCTTTTCCCCCAGAACTGCTTATCCTGCCCCACCACCTCCACCTCATCGATCGGACCAGCTCCCTCTGCCACTGTCAGGGTCACATTTACCCAGCCCTCTGGCTCTCCCTGGCTTCCGCTCCTTCACAAGGTCGTATCAGTCTGCTGACCCGCTGGTTTCTCCTTCGGACGTTTCAAACTGTCAGGTCTTCAACGTCACTTATTACACAGTTCACCATCTGGCCCGATTCCGTGCAGGCTTATGTTTCGGCCACTTTTCAGCAGCCTTCTGAAACTTGTTTATATTCCCTGACTCGCTCAGGTTACTGACTTTTTTTTCGCTTTCAAGCACTCTACTAATTACCTCGCGTCTCCAAACACGCGTCCATTGCCCATCTCCTCATTGTGCGCGGTTCTAGTTAGGCTCGGCGACCGTCAACACATAAACGGACGTTCGAGAGCTCCTTTCAATAGCTCCAGATTTAAACTTCCACGCTGTTATTCGTGACATTAGGTTTGGGAAAGCCGTGCTTGTTGACCGGAGACCAGTCATTCAACTAAGTCACTTCTAGACCTCCCCCGCCGACACGCCCGATTATCCTGTCCCATACATTGCCCTAAAGATGTCGTTAACAAGTATAGCGGAGGATGACGATAATAACGTGGCTATCGAGTCGTATGATGAGGATGATGGTCACCATGAGAAGTACACGCTTCCGGATGCTCCAGAGGAACAATTGCCAGAGGACTACGCCCTAGATAGCTTTCTACGGCCGCTCGTCGTAGAAGATGCAAAATTATATCAGCTAGCTTGCCGATTCTCCAAGGTCTACGCCGAGCTTGCAAAAAGCTCCGATCAACAGTTCCTGCCGACGCCTGTAACACAATTACCCACAGGGCAAGAAACGGGTCGTTACTTGGCAATTGATGTTGGTGGAAGCAACCTAAGGGTTGCATTCATTGATTTGTTGGGTGAATCAGCGGATCGAAGCGATGGTGGATCGGACGAAGAGAAATCGCGTGAGACAATACGTAAAGCGCAACGCCATCGGGTTCGAAGAACGTTGGAGAAAGCGTGGCCGATAGAAGAACATTTGAAGACAGATAAGGCGGAAGATTTATTTCTATGGATAGGAGATTGTATGGCAGAGGTTGTCGCGGATAGCCTGGCAGCTGAATTCGCAAACGGTGCGCAGATTCCGGAAGAATTGGAGATGGGCATTACATTCAGTTTTCCAATGATGTAGGTAAATAAAGGCCGCCTTGATCAAAATGGTCCACCTGCTACCGAATATGAGCCGATTGCTGACTTAAAATAGGCAAGAATCGCTATCCGAGGCCACGCTTATGCCCATGGGGAAAGGATTCAAGTGGGTAAACTCGACGGACCTTAATCTTGGAAAGGTACTATTAGCCGGATACGAGAGGCACACAAGGCGACCGTATGGCTCAGATGAGCCGTCAGCGAAACGGAGAAAGTTGTTTGCTCTGCCAAAATTAAAAATTGCTGCAATAACTAACGATACTGTTGCTACTCTGGCATCACTAGCTTATTTGGTTAAGTCTCTGCCGAACAGCCGTGTTGCCATGGGCATTATCGTCGGTACAGGCTGCAATGCAACTATCCCCATGAAGCTCTCGGATTTACACGAATCAAAAGCCACCCATGTTTCTTCACGACATCCCGATGCGGTTGAAACAATTGTCAACACAGAGTGGACCATCAATGGTGCAGCTCCACCCCTGCGCGAATTGAATATCACTACTACATGGGATTCAATGCTGGACGGCCAATGTGCTCGGCCAGGCTTTCAGCCTTTTGAATATATGACCGGGGGCCGGTATATTGGCGAACTAGTCAGGCTAATTTTCTACGACTACTTAACTTCGGTAATAGGCCTGTCAAGAAAAGATCTGCCGGCAAATCTAGTGCAGGGCTATGCACTAAGCACGACATATCTTTCATCCGTCATCGCCAATACACCCTCAGATTCTGTCCTAGTAGCAAAACTCAAAGCTACTCTACCCCCACCGGAATCTAGCAGCTGGAACTGGGACATGACCACAGCCCGAGCATTCCGAAAAACTGCTCGGGCTGTACAAACTAGATCGGCCGGACTTATTGCCTCCGCAGTGGTCGGTTTATTAGCTTGCAAAAAGGAAGTCAAACTTCGCGATGACGGAGCCACCAATCCACGTAGGGCGTCAAACATCATAGTCCCGGACTTCAACGTTTCCAAAGATACTCTCACTGATATATATCGACCCAAATCCTCCAACGCCGCCAATGATCTGTCTAATCCTAAATCTTCAGCCATTGAAGTTGACGGCTGGCAATCAGGGCCTGAAGAGCTGGTTGTCGCTTATACCGGCGGCATCATTCAGCATTATCCTCATTTCAAAGAAACCTGCCAACGCTTTATTGACCGACTAGTAATCTGGGATGGCCCTCAGGAGAGTGGCAAGTCTGTGTTTTTAAGAGAGGCATCAGATGGAGGGATCATTGGAGCAGGTGTTTTGGCAGGAATGATTTCAAACAGTTGATACGGTTGGCATGGACGGTCATGCACGAAAATAGAAAACCCGCTAGGTGAGCTCCCTGAGTAGATCTGAAGAGAAGAGAATGCTTTGACTGAAGTGCTTCTTTTTTCTTTTTCCCTCCATTCATCGTTCTTCCTTTGCTTATACGGCGTACATACATGACGATTTAATTCCAGCCTGGGAGCACCTGAATTAGAAGTCGATTTTCTTCATCGGGATATGACTGGTAGTTATGTTGTATCGATTATCGACCTGGATTTCTTTTTTTTATTCTTTTATCAGAACGTGCATTAGTTACTTCTGATTTGCGGAAAAATCTCCGTTGCATAAGATATTCAAATTACGTCCAATAAAAATGACATGGCTCATTACATCCAGTCCCAGGCGGGCATCGATACATTTCCTACTATCTTTCGAAAAAAAAAAAGAAAAAAAAGAAAAAAAAGAAAACAAAAAAACAACCCAGGACCTCCCCGCTTTGGCGTGCTCATCATGCTTCATCACCGAGTCAACTCCAATTTCGTTTTGGCATCTAATAGCAGCAATTGGCCTTCTCGTACACGGTGTTCGTCTCACATCCTTGCCTGCAGGTTGTTGTGCATGGCAACCACTGGGTTTTGGTTGGGGTCTTTGAACACTGCTTGGTGTGACATGGGAGCGTTCGCGTCTCATTCACGATGCACGGCAAGACGACGCAGTCTGATGTCTCACGCGGATCTGGACAGGTCTTTGGATATAGGCTCGTGGTGTGGGTGTAGCAAGATAGCGGAATGCGCTCCAAGTGATTGGTGATCTGCGGCGCGGGAGCCCGGGGAGCCTCGGCAACCCTATTTGGGAAGAGTTAGCTTTTGGATCGTCCTGGGGGTGGCGGTGAATTGGAGTTCTCGGTTTGTGAGTTTTGGTTCAGGAGGCAGGAGATTGTGGTACGTACGGAGTTGGTGAAGCGACGACGGTGGAGATGAGAGCGGCAATGGCTGCGATTTTGAGATGCATTGTTTCTAAAGGTCTGGGCGGGGGAGGTTTTTGAATTCGGAAGTTTGTTTCTTTCCAAGAAGGCTGTATATTAGGCTTTGGATTAAGGCTCTCTTGCTCTTGACTCTTGCAATAAGGAATGATCTTAAGAATCTGGCTCAACGGTGGGTGAATGGTCGGTATATATACCTTTTCCTTCACCAGCCTCCGGAAGTCTACGAGTACCCGTGCAGCGCAGAGTGGTTTCCAGCTTGGGCTTGTCCCAAAAATCGCCCGACGTAGTTATTCTCAACCTTGTCAACATACACTTCTTTCTTGGAAATATCCGTATCGCACCGTGCACAGCCGCTCATCCTGTCTTTTTGAGGTGGGGAGGGGGGGAGGGGGAAGGTCCTTGCCATACTAAAAATGGGAAACTGTTGGACTTCGCACATCCGCGGAAACTAAACCTGAGTAGTATTATCTTCAATTCCTGGCAATCCCGTCTTGCGAACGTGTGTTCGAGAACAAATCCACTGGGAATTGAAGAGCCGAATACGGGAAGGCCTGTATTGTTGTCAATTGTGCATCCTGGCTCTTGAGAGTTGGGCTGGTTGATAGTCCTTGCAGACCGGTCCATGCATGCAGCTGCAGCGGAGTTTTATGCATCTAGTATGTATATCCATGACCAAGATTGGCAAGGGGTGCCGTTTGTTGTTGGCAAGCCGGCAGAGAGGGATTTAAGCGTTTAAGCTTCTGGCGGTTTTGTATGAACAATTCCTAGAGATCCATGAACATCTCCTCCGCTTAAGTAAATTCGTAGCATGCGTTTTCTATCTGGGCCAACAACTTACAAATACCGTGACGCAGTTATGAACTAGAAAAACCTAGATTAGAAGTGCAATTCTGAGAGGATGGGTTGTCTCTTAACAATTACTACACATCGGGCTTTTAAGAGCTCCACTTTCAGGGAAACATGGATCTAGGTACATACATAGGTACTGGACGAGATGCAGAGGAATGAAGAAAATTCACAAAATGCCGTCTCCACCCAAATCCTGCACTAAATTCAGTAAATTTCCTTGGTCTAGCATTGAGTGTTAGGGAGCAGAGTCGAGCAACTAAACGTAACAGTCGGGCAGCTCGGGCTGCAGGCTGTCTGGCAGGGAGTATAGCTAATTGATGTAGGCGTAACTGGACAATGCTTGTCTGGGCAGGGAATGGAGGTTGTCTCCGCTCGGAAGCAGTTCAGGACATCGCAAGTTTTGGTGTTAAAGTCTGAGCAGCGAATATGTGGAGATGGAAGAGTAATGGTCGCTGTGTAGCATGAGTGCGCTGCTGGCGCTGCCGTGATCATTGGGTCGCGCTGTTCAAGCTCAGCTGAAGCGAGAAGAAAGGCACTCAAGGGAGTCAGGTCAGAAAGGTCCAGGAAAGGTGATCAGAGACTCAAACTTACCTTGAGCCCAAGAGGGCCAAGGCAACGGTTTTCACGAAAGAAGACATAGTTTAGTTGCTTTGCGAGTCTCTTGGGTTGATAGCTGGTTATTCAAGGTGAACAAAGGAGTGAATCGAGAGGGACCTTGGGCGTGTTTAAAACAAAGAGGAAAGAGGAGTGAGAAGGCAGAACAAGTTGGAGACACGAAGACAAATTGGAATGTTCTTTAGGACTTCCGAGAAATGACCCGTTTCTGAGATATCAAACATTCCCTTGACATCCCTGAGAAGTTGATGCCTAGAGCGAGAAGAAGCGAGAAGTCATTCTTAGTTTGCCCGTCACTACAAACCCAGATCGCTCTTTCCACCGTAGGACTTACGAGGCTTGGTAGGAACAAGCAAGGATCCAACACGGAAAGAGTAGCAGACTTGAGAGTGTTGGAAGCCTGGCAGGGAGTCCGGAGGATTTCTAGGCCGCTATTAACAGAACAGCTCTGCCGGAAACACGCTCCGTGTGCAGCTTACAGACACGATATCGACTTGCATTAGTTGCCCTTGGTGGTTGAGAACAGGGCCAAGCAGCCCGGAAGCCTGAGCAGTGAGATCCAGCCAGGCCTTGGGCGGGAATGTGAGGCTACCAGCGACTCCCATCCCTGTCGAGTCCGCGCTAGTCACCACGTGACCGCTCCAACGGCCTTGCCGCCCTCCAGCTTTCCCGCTCTCTCACAATACCAACAACCTCGCCCTGATCGTGAACCTAGCACAACGTCATGAGCACCCAAGCATATTACGAGCTTTACCGGGGTAGCAGGTACTTAACCCCAGGATTCGCCGATACTCCCTGTTTGACTAACAGCTATTTTGCTTTCCAACAGTATCGGCCTGTCCCTAACTGATACACTCGATGACCTGATCAATGAGGGGCGGATTGAGCCCCAGCTTGCTATGAAGATCCTTTCAAATTTTGACCGGGTCGTCACTGACGTCTTGGCTGAGAAGGTCAAGGCAAAGCTGTCGTTCAAGGTATAACCCCCTTCTTTATCCACAGATGCGGGAACCAGGACTTGAGACACTGATACGAGATCCACAAATAGGGCCACCTGGATACCTACCGCTTCTGCGACGAAGTCTGGACATTCCTTATCAAGGAGGCTACGTTCAAGCTGGATAATCAGACAACAGTTCATGCAGACAAGATCAAAATCGTAAGCTGCAACAGCAAGCGTCCTGGCGAAACTTGAACAGTGCCCTTTCACTCCTCGTCATACTTACCGTTTCCGACATTGAACAAATAAAAAAGAATCAACAAGGGGATATAGTTGGGTTTTGGGATTTTCTTTTTCAATTGGCGGGACATATCTTCAAGGCGTTGTGTCTCGGAAGCTACTAAGGAACCGGGCTTGGGCGAACATTGGCGTTAGAATTGAAGTCATAACAACGCATAGATTATTCTGGACACCGCAAGGATGAGGGGAACAGGAATGACTTACGAGCTATTTTCGCAGGATGGTGCATGCATTTCTAGTTGCTCTCGTTTCCGAATCTGAACGTTTTACAAAAATAACTCAATTTCAACAAAAGGCAATTTGATGCTTTCAACTGAGAGAGTGAAATACGAGTCAATCTTAGTAGACATCAATCCCTGTAGGAGTTGAGACAGTGGCGTTGTGTCTTGAGCTCAACAAACATGAAGAGTTCAGAGTTATGTTAGAAGATTTGGCATGCGTGGTCAACCAAATCATTGAATAGGCAACCCCGTTTGCTCTCATGCGATGCTCAGGATCGAGGATGTAGGTTGAAAACTTGCGTTCGCTTGTGTTTTCCAAGAACTATAAATCCCAGTAGCAAATGCATATGACAAGTGTTATATGCCCACCGCCACCTATTCTTCAGCGGGCCTTCAATCTAGATGCACTGCTCCCGCCACCCATCGTGAACTTTCCCCGGTAATCACGCCATTGGGCTCGAACATGTTGCCTCGTGTTCAGAATGCCACGGACATTACCATGGCAGGTGAAAACGGAGTCGCGGCAAAGCGCAACACCGGCTTCATTTTCTTCCCGCACTCCTCCCAGAGCATCCCTCCATGCCACGGACTCGGGCGGGGAGCGTGCTTCCGCATCCAGGAAACGACCGCGACGGTGCTGTGAGTCTGTCTTCTGGTTTCTAATGATGGGATAACCAATTAACGTATTTCCCTAAGCTCGGTCTCCCTCAACGTCCCCAGCTCGCGAGCCTCCCCCGGAAGAGTACGTTTTCACGTCTGCTTATGACCCCCCAGCCCGGGGGTTCCGGGCCATCAGCTAGAATTACAACCACTAACACGTTCCGCTCGTTAGATTCATGCACGAAGGCCTAGAAGACGATGATGCCTATATAATGGTTGAAGATGAATTTCTTGCTACAGCCCAGGCCTTTACGCGTCATCTCCACTACGCCGAATATATCCGCCGTAAAAAGCAGGTGAAGCTTGCTGACGCTGCCAGTCTCGCCCGCCCTACAGATGGGAGGACAACGCTAAGTAATGAAACAAGAAAGAAGTTAGAGGCTGAAGAGGCTACGGCGAGACATCAAGCGGCGTTGGACAGGCTCAAAAATACTGCCGGTCGACCACCGGTAGACTCGGAGGAGGAAGATGTTGATGAGAGCGATGAAGATGGGGATGATGACCCTTGGGTTGGAACCCAACTGCAGCCGCTTATGGCTGCCCAGAAACAACACCGATCCCTAGTCGGATTACATGGCATAAAGTCGTCGACGAAAGCTGCTTTGGGGTATCGAGCAGACACTAGGAGGGAACAGAGGAACAGTCCCGGGACGAACTTGGCTACGAGAGAGTTGGAAAAAGGCACTCTAGATGAAACCAGTTCAGAGGATGATGGCTCTCTCGATTTAGACGCAAGACCAAGGCCGCGTGTCCCTGTAGTCACCAATAAAGTGCCATCCACAACCTCGAAGGGTCCTGTTAAACCAGTGTCTCGCCTGCCACCCGTGCCTGCAAGTCGCAATGCGGATCTTATACCTCGAGTAAAGAAGACCCCAAGGGAATACGGACCCAATTATAGACTGGATGCAAACAACTCGTCTCCTCGCTGTCCACAAAAATCTTTCCGATCTACTACCACCTCTCAGCCATCAGCGCATAAATCTAGAATAAGCAGGTTTTTCGACGAACTGGACGACCAAACAACTAATATTAAAATAGAGCATGATACTGACAAGCCTATCTCGAAAGCTAAACCTGCACAAGAATCTAGATTTGACAAGCGTCGTGAGCGAGACGAAAAGCTTAGAAAACAGCGCCTTAGTGAAGTCCCCACGTTTTTATAGCTCACTGAGAATATGTAGACCTGTTGTTTTGGAGGCGAAATGCTAACAGACACCCTTTACGCTTTGGGACATCAACCCTATTCATGAAGATGAGGGAATGTAGCTCTGTTATATTTACTACATGGGAATATCGCAAAGTATGTTTCCTACGATCAAGGCTCGTCGAGCGGAAGAAAAATCTTTCACTTATTTTGGATAATTTTTCAAATGAAAACTCTTCAACTTGACAAACTGGTCAAAACCGAATTTACTCAGGGTCACACCGCGACCGGAATTCTTCCAGCCAGTCCACGCAAGATCCTATGAAAGTTAGTACTCCGCCTGGTAACAAGCTAAAAAAGGGAAAAGATAGACGTACTGGGCTTGGATAATCAGCACGATTAACAAACACTGTTCCGGCTTCAATTCGCTGAATCAAAATCTCAGCTGCGCCCGTATCTCGGGTCCAGACGCTGGCGGTTAATCCAAGGTCACTATCGTTCATAAGACGAATGGCCTCTTCGTCGCCATTAACCTTCATAACGGGAATGACGGGGCCGAATGTTTCATCCACCATGACGATCATATTGTGGTTTACTCCTGTCAAAAGCGTCGGTTTGACAAAATTTCCTTCGGCAGGCATGCTCTCAAATGTCGAGTTAGCGGGGGTTTCATCCTTCGCACCCTTTTTCACTGCATCATTGATATGCAGAAGAATGTTATCTTTGGCTCTCTTGGAAATAACGGGTCCAATCTGAGTTTTCTCATCGAATGGATCGCCCACACGATATTTTGATAAAACTTTTTTCACCTCCTCCACGAATGCATCGTGGATCTTTTCATGAACATAGACACGCTCAATGGCGCAGCAACTTTGGCCGCTATTGAAAACCGCCCCGTCGACGATCTCTTCAGCTGCCCAAGCGACATCCACGTCATCACGAACATATGCCGGGTCATTTCCACCCAGCTCTAGTCCAACACTGACGATTCTATCTGCTGCAGCTTTCTGCACCCCTAATCCCCCCGCAACGGATCCTGTGAAGCAAATATGGTTGACTAGCGGCGAGCGAATAAGTGTTTCAATGTACGTCGGGGACCCTGAGTGGAAGTATTGAATTACGTTCTGTGGGAGACCCGCTTCGGCAAATATAGTAGATATTTGCTCGACCACGGTGGGTGTTTGAGGCGATGGCTTGAGAATCACGGCATTCCCAGCGAGAAGAGCGGGAATCAAACTATTGACTAGGATTAAATAGGGATACTATGCATAGAGCCAGAAAAGTCAGCAATTTTCCCTCGTGAACGCACATTATACCAGAAGACTCACATTCCAGGCAAAGATAACCAGCACTACGCCCACAGGTTCTTTCTTTAAGTATCTTCTAAACCCCACCTCACTGTCGGTTTCAATTTTGTCACCCAGAACCTCACCCGCCACTCGGTTCAGGTATTCTCCTCGCTTCACTGCCGTCGCAATCTCTACGCCCGTATATGCAATCGGTCGGCCCATCTGCTTTGTGATTTCGCGCGCAAGCACATCTTTCTTCTTCGAAAGGAGACCTAGTGCCTTTGCGACGATTTCTTGTCGCTGAGCAAGAGTTGTAGATCGAGAGAAAGAGCGAAAGGCATCTTGAGCGGTTTGAGGGAGGGTAAGGAGATCGGATTCCGAGATGCCAGTGCGAGTGATTATGGGGGCATTGGTGGTGGGGGAAATAGTAGTCAAGATCTCTACAGACATAGTATAGGAACAATTATCTTGAGGATATATAGGTATTCTTGTAACTATAATAGGTTTATTTGGTGATAATACAATAAAGGTAGGGGAATATACAAAACTACAGGAGGAAATCCAGCTATTTATTGAGCTCTGTCTCTGGGAACTGCATCATCCACAGCTCCACAGATAAACGCGTTTATGCTTCATCGAAGGCTGGAGCCGCCACCCGTAGTTACCGCATAGATGTAATCACGAGCCCCGCGATTATCAATCTCGGCCGGAAAAACAGTTCGGAATTTATTGATAAGAACTCGGGCCATCAATCCAAGCCGGAAGACCAAAAAAAGAGAACTTCCATGTAACGATTCGTTGCAAAGCCAAAGGGAATCCTCTCAATTAAAATACCCCAGTTGTGACTCAGAGCTGCGTAGTGAAGAGCAAATGAGGTAAAAATCAAGGTTGAAATGCAAAGGAGCAGGTGATTGTTGTAATAAGAGTTAATGCTATACCTCGATAGAAGGGAGAGTTCGTTGATTCTCAAGCAAACGCCGTCTGCATGGTGATAATGGCAGAATTGAGACAATTCTCCTTTGCTAAGATGAAATAACGATGACCATGATGTCGCCTTTTCTTATGATCCCGGACACTTGAATGACTGCAACATTGTGGAGCCTCTAAAGACATCAACGAATAACTCACGACCAATGTTTTCAGCCATGCGGTGAAGTTCGTGATAACTATGTCAACTGTCGAAGGAAATTTTTGGACTAGAGCTTTAGCCGTGTCAACCTCGGTGATGTCGCTGATGCCCAATGTGATTGAAATATATTATGGCTCTAAAGTCACCCTCCTTCGATCCAACCCGCTCTCACCTGCAGGCTTCATTACGTAATCACCCCATGCGTGCTGGAGTTAAATATCGTCTTGTTAACTCCGAGCGTGGAAGCCAAACAACCATCATGTTCACATTAGTGGCACAGAGTTTCTCAAGACCTAGCTTGATTCCGATCATAAGAGCGGCAGCGTCACGAGCACGCAGTGTCCATCTTGCTCCCCCATTTCTACTAGACTCTTACATACCCCGCTACCACCTCCTCTCGTCGGCGGATGCTATGAAAAAGCGTTCACTTGCACATTCACACTCAGCCAATTGCAACCTGTGCCCGCGGCTATGCGGTGTAAATCGCTATGAGAAGGCGGGCCATTGCCTCATTGGTGCGGAGAAAGTCAAAGTAAACGTGGTTGCGCCGCATTTTGGTGAAGAACCTTGCGTGCAGGGATGGAATGGGAGTGGGTCGGTGTTTTTTTCTGGGTGCAATTTACGATGTGTGTTCTGCCAGAATCATGTGAGTTTTATATCTTGGGATGCATTTCCTAGAATGGTGGCTGACTTGGGATTACGGGGAGTGTAGGATATTGCTCACCAGCGAAATGGTTTCGACTTGACCCCGAAAGAACTTGCGGGTTGGTACATGAAACTCCAGGACGTTGGCAAAGTTCACAATATTAACCTCATTACACCGGAACACATTGTTCCTCAAGTCGTACTGTCAATCCTCCATGCACGAGATTTGGGTCTGAAGTTACCCATAATCTACAATACGTCTGCATTTGATTCGCTTGAGTCCCTTGAGCTATTGAACGGCCTCGTCGATATATACCTACCCGATTTCAAAGTTTGGAAAACCAGTTCTTCAGACTTTTAAAGGCAGATATCTATACTGAAACGGCAATGGAAAGTATAAAGGCCATGCACGCTCAAGTTGGCGACCTATGTTTCACAGCTGATGGCATCGCAAAGAGTGGTGTGCTAGTCAGGCATCTCGTTATGCCTGGAATGGAAGAAGAGGGCAAGGAGATTATGCGCTGGCTGGCGCAGAACGTTTCAAAAGATATTTACGTGCACATCATGGAGCAATATCATCCCGACGCTCATGTGGGGAAAAGTCGACGCAGTACTAGTAACAAGGATGAAGGAAGAAGTACGGTATGCTGATATAAATCGGCATGTTGATATGCGAGAGGTCGGGGCTGTTCGGAGTGCAGCAAGAGCAGCGGGTTTGTGGAGACTTTGCGAGCCTGCTGAACATGACGGATTTCACCTTTAATAGGTAATCATCCCTGAATACGAACTTTGTCCCTTGCTGGCGGAAGGCCGTTGTTCAGCTGCTCTCCTATGGGGGCAAGGACACTGGTGGGAACGGACTTAAGGGTGCTCCCGCCGCGATTTAAGGTACCTGAGAAGGTCAGGATTCATGTAAGATCTGAAGAGTTTAGCTGCTTCTCAGAATCGTGCACGGAATTGGCCGTAAGGCTGATTCAACGCAGCCCTTGGAATTTATGGAGGATTAATGGGAAGGCTGAAAGGCCAAGAATCCACGGAGAGAAGAGGTTATCTCTGGTACAGTGATATCAGAAGTCGCGTACGTACCTAAAATTAGCCAGGGATTGGGGGTATAATGGCAACCCAGACTGTGAGATAATAGCCTGCAGGCCGTAAAACTTCGAGAAGATCCCAACAAATGCATCAACGGTTATTATAGAAATTTACAGCTTATTCAAATGAGCAATTAGAAAACCAACAAACGTGGCGTGTCGTGGCTTAGTTGAGGTCGCTTTGTAGTATGGAGGAGCTGTTGCTGGTCATTGGAGCCTTCGTTGTAGCTTTCATCCTCATAAGCAATCGAACTGTCACCTAGATAGATCGAATATTTCTTAACTACCATCCCCTTCGTGAATATGACGCGAGTGACTCTTTTGTGTCGACTCTGGAATACCAGATAGAAACAGCACCCACTCCTTCGAGACGTTTATTTTCCCTCAATGCTCACCCGCACCTAGGGTAGTTTTCACAATGAAGCCGATAATCGCAGTTCCAACCATTGTTTTAATAGTCTATCGGGCTTGGTCAAGAAATTCATTGACCCCAACTGGTCTTATTTTTGCTACTCTTACCGCTATCATCCATTCACTTCACCCTTCGCCTGCGCCGTTTGCATTCCTGCTCATTTTCTTCCTGGGCGGGACGAAGGTGACAAAGGTTAGGATTGATTTCTCCCACAAAACCTTACTACACACGCTAGAGAGGAAAGAATAGCGGCTAACAATGCGCTGCCGATGTACAGATTAAACACGATGTCAAAGCGAAATTGACCCTTTCAGCTTCCGGATCTGCGGGTGGTGAAGGCCCAAGAACACATGTGCAGGTGCTAGCGAACTCGGTGGTTGCCTCGATTCTGATACTACTACATACTCGCCAGCTCTACCAGAATAGAGGAAAAAGTCCCCAGTGTTTTGTTTTCGGCGGAGATCTCCTGATGGTGGGAATAGTTGCGTGAGTCGCCTTACTGCAACGGTGTTTATTCATTTTCTATGGGCTGTACCGGCCCGGACAACGGTTCGTTCTCTGAGTGAACTCCCAGCTAATTGCATTTTTCACTATCTTGGAGTAGGAACTATGCTGCTGTTGCCGCAGACACGTATTCTAGTGAACTCGGCATCCTATCCAAAGCCTCGCCGAGACTCATAACCTCTCTCACATTTCGGAAGGTACCCCGCGGAACAAATGGCGGCGTCACGTTGGTCGGTCTTGCTGCCGGCGCTCTCGGAGCATTCACTATCGCCGTGACGTCGTTATTCTTACTGCCTTTTTGTCCGTTGGGGACTCTGACCGGATTGACGAAAACCGGTTTTGATGGTGGACAAGCATGGGGCCCAAAAGAAAAAATAGCTTGGTTAGTGGCTATGACTGTTTGGGGCACCTTAGGCAGCGTGTTGGACAGTATCCTAGGCGGCCTATTACAGGCAACTGTTGTTGATAAAAGGACAGGCAAGGTGGTAGAGGGAGATGGAGGAAGCAAAGTACGTTCCATCCTGCACTTTATTTTGAAGGTGATGTTTGTGATTCTTATGCCTGATTTTTGTTGCCGTCCTTTCCTATAGGTCCTTGTTCATCCTGGAGCTATGATCCCCACTGGACTTGACGCAAGTCCCGTTCGGCAAGGCAGCCAGTTACGGACTACCGAAGACATCGCAAATGCGGTGACACCCCGGCGATTGAGACACGAGATGGATATATCGGACAAAGTCACCGTTGATTTGGTTGATGTGGAACATGAAAGTAGGAAAATTGCAGCAGGGCACGATGTGCTAGATAATAACGCTATCAATGTATTGATGGCGGCAATCATGACTGTGGGAGCTATGGGTGTTGCTAGTTATTTATGGGATATACCTTTTCGGAATGTTCTAATTTTGTAAACGACGCTAGTTTTATGACAGTTCTCCTGCATTCAGCAGAGATTGTTTTCATAGGATGCAAAGCTAATACTTTAAGCGATGTGGCATATAAATAATATTTATCATACAAATTTTCGGATAAAAAGGGAGCACGACTAAACGTGTAATAAGGGAGAGCCTCAAGGAGTTGGCGGCAACTCGGCAGCTGGGACGCATGCATTCCTTGGAGGCCTTCTCCTAGAAAAGGCAAAGCTTGCCCCACAGTCCTCAAACTGGTCGTCAGGCAGTTCCTCCATATATTCTTCATATTTCATCAGCCATCGTTTAAGGTCTTCACCTTCCCTATACCTTCCAATGCAAGGCATAGCATCCAGGAAAGCCTTGGCAGCTTCTCGTCGACGACCTTGTAAATGCAAGATTCTTCCTTTCCAGTACAAGCACTTAGCATAGATTGGAATGTAGTTAAGTTTCTGTGCCTTCTCCAGTGCCTCTTCCATGAGGACATTAGCTTTGCCAGGACACTTATTTTCAATAAGGGCTCCTATTCGAACAATGATAAGGTTGACATTGAGCTCGTAGCCCTGATATAGCGGATTATCATAGAGAAAATGACATAATCGGTCTTCTGTAATGATTTCTTCACTACCCCCAAGTGCTTTTGTCGCTGAATGCGGAGGGGTAAGAGGAGTTGGCGGAGGCCACACCGGAACGTTGACGAGTTCTGTGGATTTATATTGCTTAAAGCACTCCTCTAGCTTGGCTCTCTTTGCTTTTTCAATTCGTAAGGCCTCAACAAGGCGGGAATTTGCTTCCTTTGCTTGCTCCCAACGTTCAAGGACTTGGTCCCTTTCCTCACGGATCGTGAATAGATTGCGTTTGAAACGACGGCTGAGCTGAAGAATGCGATTTTCCGATATTGTTAAACAGGGACGCGGACCACTAGAAAGCCAAGGAATCTATAGATACGTCAGATACGTCAAACAGTCAACAATTGTTTTGCTATTTGTATTAGTTTCGTAACCACGATGGAGTCTCTTCCTACCTGTGTTCCCTTGAGCTCATCGGGGAGTGAATCTAGATCGCTGTCATTATCACGGCTAGCAGTCCCTCCAGATCCTGAAAACCCGTCAAGAGATGAAGCGGTTCCCATGACGCTACTACTTGCATGGTTTGAAGGGCTCTCGTGCTCATTCATGCTGCCGGTTGAAGAACAGAATCCAGGCTCCATATCCTTCTGCTCCTTGAGGATATGCAGGTTGGAAAAAGTCATCGAGTGATCAAAGTGAAGTTCCAAGTCGACTGCCATTTTTGGTAACACCAGTCAAAGTCACCTGATTTTATCTTTGATCTTAGGCTTGGTCTTAAAAGTTCATGGTAGCGACAGTCCACCATACCTTGACTCTTTCATCTATTGCCACAGATTCTTCTTCAAAGCCTTTGTATAACAACCGGTCGTTCTTTACTCAAGAAGTCTCGCTTGTGACTTGTCAACCGAAAACCTCAACAATTCTTGAAGTGCTGACCTGGAGTTGCGTTGAGTACCTTCAGAAAATAATAAGGCCCGAACGCTACACAAACCCTGATCGAAAGAATAGGTTGAATGGCAAAGTCTGCCTTCGAAGATGTCGAATGCATTGTTCTCCTCGGTAGCAAACTAACGTCACTCGCGAAAGGATGATCTGCGAACAAAATTCTTTGTGCTCTGGCAAAACATTGATCACACCTTTGTTTGATAGCTCTGGGCTGATGCCCATATTCATGAAAGAACAGGACTCCGTTGGAAAACATCGAGCATCATTGCCCAAAGTCGTGGTTAGAAATATGGGTGGGCGCCTTTACAAGGATCAGTATTTTCCAAGGGGAACATTTTGGCGCAAAGGCCTCGTCGATAGGACTCCACAAGCAGATTGAAGGCTTCCAAAGGAGAGCAGTCGAAAGTCCAAGCGCATTCAGGGCTGGTTATGTCCCCTGTTCCATCTCCGACCGAGGCTTGAGCGTTTCCATTGTTCACTTCGACATTTCAGGAATATGCAATATGTTCAGTCTGTGGAAAAGTAAAAGGCTGAACTATGCTTGGTACCACACCAACAGTATCTTGCGTTTTTCTGTGTTGTTTTGGGTGAGGCCCTGAGAAATCGGGACTACATAGATAAAATCCACGCCAGAATCGCAGCGCTGGCCCTTGCACGAAACATGCGACGATCGCGGGTTGACCCTAGGAGACGGGGATCAAGCAAAAGTCATTACCGCTATACTTAGTCAAAAAATCGTGATCCTGATGAAAGGCTCAATCAGTCCGTCGGGAATTGTCACAATTTG
Source organism: Amauroascus verrucosus (assembly GCA_001430935.1). Lineage (NCBI taxonomy): Eukaryota > Fungi > Ascomycota > Eurotiomycetes > Onygenales > Onygenaceae > Amauroascus > Amauroascus verrucosus. The sequence continues at coordinate 48,995 of LJPJ01000912.1, forward strand.
TTCCACATGATATTCGGCCGCAATGCCCCCGCCACAAAAGCTCGGTAACTCCGGATAAAAGCGCAACAATTGTGACTCAAACCAAATTCAAAAACTGGGCGTGCAGGTGTTAGGACGCAGCGAACCCTTCGCTGAGACGCGCTGTGTGTTTCCACAGATGGTTTGTTTGTCTTGTTTGTTTGTTTGCTTTTGTTCGATAGAGTGGAGACAATGCAAACATTCCAAGCCTTGCAAATCACTCCACTCAATAGCGGCTTGGCACGGCAAGGTATTGGATTGCAAAGCAGACAAACCCAGCAAACAATCCCAGGCTCCAGAACAAACAACCCCACAGAGTCGTTTCTCGTGTTCTGGTATGGGTGATCGCGGAGGACAACCTTCGATGATCAAGACAACGAAGCAAAAATCGCTCCTTTCAACGTCCAAGTTCACGCTGAAAGCAACCAAAATATGTCCGCGCTGCTTGGCATGTACGTCATGCCTGTGGGGCACTTTGACAGCCTGTTAATTGTACCTTTGCCGCTAGCCAGGGCCAACCTCCAGTCACCGCGGCGAGTGGAGAACTTAAACCCCCCCCCCAGGAAACAGAAAAACATCATCAAATCCCAGTTCCAAATCAGAGGTTGGCTCTTCGGCACAGGGCCGTGCTTTCAAGAGGAACAACAAGTCTCTCTCGCTGGTGGAGAAACCTGGATCTTTCTGGAGCTAGCATGCTGATGGATGGGTATGTAAACGCAACTCAACCTTAACGCACCGTGAACCCTGACGTCAAGTATTTCTCCTCATTCCCCATTCCGGGTGATATCGGTTGACCTAGAGTACACGACACCTACATTCAGAGATGTGGATAGAGTCTCGTTTCCAACTGGGCGGTCCATGTATCTGCCCATTGCTACATACCCACCATAAATCTGACAGGCACAAACTAATGGCCATGCAATCGGCTAGACTGCCCTGATTCCAAACAGCCATTAACAATCTTCTGCACCACCAAAAGGTTAAACTCCGCATTTTACTTTTGTTCCGCTGCTCATGTATAAGTACAAATGGGAGCCCCTCTGAAAGAAATGGAAAAGTCCTCTTCTTTGGCCAGCAATCGAACTTCGTGGACCGCTACATATCAGCCTGCTGCTCTCCCAATTTATCTTCGCTTTGCAACTTCGTCATTTAGCTAACTTTGTAGTAAAACTCCCCGATCTGTTGAACATGGTTCTCGCAATGGCAGGAGTTGATATCATTGATATCCGTCGCAGCAACTTCAACAACTCGTTGGCAAAAGAGATTCTGCGCGGACTCGACCCCAAAAATGGCGCCCAGAGATCCTTACCAACTTTGCTTTTGTACAACACTGAAGGCCTACGTTTGTTCGAGGAGATCACATACCTGGACGAATACTACCTGACAAACGCGGAAATTGAAGTCCTGACTACGCATGCGACCAGCATTGTTGAGCGGGTTCCAGAAAATGCCCAATTGGTGGAGTTAGGCAGCGGGTTTGTCTTCTCTCACCCGATACCAATTCATCGCAAATAACGTTCTTTGAATTTTCTCTCGATTGGAATTCTCTTTGACCGGAATGTAGGAATCTTCGAAAGGTTGAAATCCTGCTCAATGAGTTTGAGCGGACGAAGAAACCAGTAGAATACCTCGCATTAGACTTGTCTCTGGAGGAATTGCATCGCACGTTCGCAGAAATCCCATCGAAAAGCTACAAATATGTTAAATGCGGTGGGCTACTAGGTACATATGATGATGCGCTCGCCTGGCTCAAGCGCTCCGAGAACAGGCGTAAACCGACATGGATAATGTCAATGGGCTCTTCTATTGGCAATTTTACCCGTGCTGAAGCAGCAGAGTTTCTAGGCGGTTTCGCTAGAACATTAGGGCCGGATGACTCTTTACTCATCGGACTTGATTCTTGTAAGGATCCCCGGAAGGTTTTTCGCGCTTACAATGATAGCAAGAACGTTACGCGAGAGTTCTATTTGAATGGGCTTGCAAACGCCAATTCCATACTCGGTTTTGAGGCATTCAAACGCGGGGAGTGGGATGTCACTGGAGTATACGACGAGATAACTGGATGCCACAAAGCATACTATACTCCTACCGTTGATGTTACCATTAAGGAATTGTCGTTTAGAAAAGGTGAAACGATCTTCTTTGAACAAGCTTTCAAATATTCAAAGCAGGAATATGAGTCTCTATGGCAACAGTCTGGGCTTTCTTTAATATCCCGATTCACGGATAGCATGGGTGATCATAGTAAGTCGCATTCTTAGCATTTATTCCGATCCCTTTAAAAGCTGACGTTTTATGCCGAATTTAGACCTTCATCTACTTTCACCATCACCTTATATACTTCCTACGCAGCCAGCGGTGTATGCAGCGGACGTGACCCCATCTCTCAAGGAGTTCGAGGCTCTTTGGAAGCTGTGGGACACGGTGACTACCAGCATGCTTCCACGAAATGAATTGCTATCAAAGCCCATCAACTTGCGAAACGCACTAATATTTTATCTTGGACATATCCCAACATTCCTAGGTAAGTTAACTCAAACCGTTAAGAGACCACATGTCGACGTGTATTAGATATACACATCACGAGAGCCACAGGTGGCCGGCCTACCGAACCCAGATCGTATCCTTCGATATTCGAACGTGGGATTGATCCCGACGTGGATGACCCAGAAAAGTGTCACGATCACAGTGAAATCCCTAATGAATGGCCTCCCGTCGAGGAAATTCTCCTATTTCAGACAAGGGTCCGAAACAAAGCCCGCTTGTTATTGAAAAACTTGCGAGATACGGTCGACAGGCGAGTTCATGAAGCCCTGTGGATTGGATTTGAACACGAAACAATGCACTTAGAAACATTTCTGTATATGTTATTGCAAAGTGATAAAGTGCTTCCGCCACCTGGCATTTCAAAGCCAGATTTTGAATATTTGGCAATGAGAGCCGCCCAGGAACGCGTCTCGAATAAATGGTTTACTGTACCAGAACAAACGATAAAAGTTGGGTTGAGTGATGTAGATTTAACCCGGGTTCCAGCTCAATCCTTTGCTTGGGATAATGAAAAGCCATGTCGTACCATCAAAGTGTCTTCTTTTGCAGCCAAAGGGAGGCCAATTACCAACGGGGAGTATTCCAGATATTTGGAAGCAACTGGACTGGATGCTATTCCGCTATCATGGACAAAATCTTCTACTGAGTCTTGCAAATCCAATGGCAACGTCAACGGTTATACCATTGAATCAAATGGCAACCGAGCCAGTGAAACCAGCGCATCTTCACGTTTTCTTAACAAACATTGCGTCCGAAGCGTTTTTGGGCCGGTGCCACTGCGCTTCGCTCTTGATTGGCCAGTTCTTGCATCGTACAATGACCTTCAGAGCTATGCAAAGTGGATGAACTGCAGGATACCTACATTTGAGGAAGTTCGGAGTATTTACCAATACGCGGAATGCCTTAGGCAACAAGAGGCTGGGGAAGAACTTTCTCAAACAAACGGATGCAGGTACGAAAAATTGAATTCGTGACAGTGGCAAAACACAAATCAATCTTTACTAATTTTCCGCAGCAATGGCATGGCAAAACAGTCGTCAAGGAACGCTAATGGTTTTGTGGACCGCCGGAATGGCAAACCGAGAGCACCGGACCACCAGCCGGTTTCGCAAGCTCCCGCGCACCGGGTGCCAGTGTACATTGATCTCGACGGGTACAACGTTGGGTTCAAACACTGGCACCCCACACCTGTAACCCAGAATGGAAACAAGCTTTCTGGGCAAGGTGGCATGGGTGGCGTTTGGGAATGGACTAGTTCGACCTTGGAGGCTTATCAGGGCTTCAAAGCCATGGATTTGTATCCAGGGTACACAGGTATAAAGATATCGTCTCCACCCTTACGCGTCTCTGAAGTGCATGAGTAACTGATGGTATTGATATAATGTAGCTGATTTCTTTGATGGGAAGCATAACATTATGCTCGGAGGATCATGGGCCACGCATCCGCGTATCGCCGGACGCACAACGTTGTATGTGTCATGTTCATGCTATGAGGCTATCCTTGGGCAAGATCAACTAACTGAATGATCATGTATAGTGTTAATTGGTATCAGCGAAATTATCCGTACGTCTGGGCAGGCGCCCGCCTCGTCCGCGATATTTAAATATTAGGATCCGAGATGGTCACTTCATCCAGTTGTGACATTTTGGCTTTGAAGATCTGATGGTTATTTGGAAACTGTTAAAGGATTAGGCATGAGGAAAGCAATGGTGTTGGATTGAAGTTTCATGCATGAAACCCCCCCCTGTTATTGATGAATTTTGTTGGCAGCTCTCCAAAATGTAATGGCGGGATTGGGAAGATCGATCGCTCAAAACTTTTCTTCTGCTGGTGATTGAGGAGATACCTCCGCATTTGCCAGCAATGTGGGCTTATGACTCAGAATAAGTGGCACCAACCACTCTCATTATTATATGTCTAGATATATATTTGACTTTCCAGAGATTGAAAAAGGACTGGATATGACCTACTTTGGCTGGTTAACTTAAGTTTCCAGAGATTTCAGCAGTTGGCTTGATCGAGCCAAGAGTTTTTGACAACCTTTTTTAGACTTCCGCTAAAACAACCACTGTTCGTTTAACACGAGCAATCTCATGTGGTCGTGAGTTGCAGAGAGGCTGAGCTTCGAATGGTGGTTTGTTCAAACGCCCTTAGTGGCTCACGCACTCCCAATGTTCTTGGCCAGGCTGCTCTAGCTAGTGGATGGGTGAAGTGACGAGACCAAGCGGCTCAAGATGACTCGAAAAATGGGGGTTAGCGAAATTGGAACTTTAAAAGCGCCATGTCCTCGGCTGACTGAGGGTCAGTTGTGGTTTTTCTCTGCGTTGTCAGGACTATTATCTGAGGCTTCTCTGAAGAGTTTTTCTTCTCGATACTCTCGGTCTAAATATTGCTATACACAGCGTCTTGACGAAATACCCTCGTTTGGCCTTCCCACTCTGAGCGCTCAGAGGCCCTATCGTCAAGATGCAGGCTCTCACCATTGTCGCCAGCCTTGTGGCGATAATGTCTGTTGCAACCGCTGAAGTTGAAGATAAAAATCTTCGTGTCGCTGCCGTGCACATAACTTCGATTATTGCACGCGCTCCCGACAATCTCTTCGCTCGACAGCTCGGCTCCTGCCCCGAAGCAACACAAACCCCATGTGACGACGGAAATGGCTGCTGTCCCTCTGGTGCTGCGTGCTCAACGTCCAGGGGTCTGCCCGTCTGTGACATTGCCTGCGTCGGCAAACATTGTGACTTCGGCGGTTGCTGCCCCTTCGGATATCAGTGCAACGCATTCAAAACGGCGTGCGTCAAGACCGGACCTAATTTTAGCATTCCTACGTTCGATCCTCCTACTATCGACGTCCCCACGGTTGATCCTCCTACTGTCAGCATTCCGGACTTTACCGTCCCGTCGATTCCAACTTTTGACCCGATCCCAACTGGTGATGACGATAGTGAAACCTCTACGCCTGATTTTTCTTTCACATTTACTCTGCCCACGGAGGTGGACCCAGCTGGTGCTTCTCCTACTAGCGACCCTAGTCGTCCAAACAATATTCAACCAGCGCCCAATGATGCGGTTGCTAATCAGGCACCGTTGCCAGCATATATGCGGCTAGTACTTTCGGGTCTTGGATTGATCTTGGGCGCGTTTTGAGTTTGTGACCTCCTTTGGATAGTCGACATGCATGAAATGATATTGGTAATAGTTAGTGCATTTAAATGGACTTTTTGGGCTTCTCGTTATACCCGGTCACTGTCATTTGCAATATATGTATGCCTGTGGGCTCTTTCCATCTAATCCCTACACTTTAATCACCGTTCTTTACACTATTCTAACGCTAAGTTCGTGAAAGATAGCGCCAATACCAGCTTTCGGGTCTTGATTGATTTTCAATTATTTCTTTTTTCTACTGCTCACATATACCTTCCTACAAGCTCCTCATTGATAGAAGAATTTAGCCGCCTCTCTTGTCCCATGATACGCGTTTGACGAGATTATACATGCAAATGCGCAATATCTACGAGCGTCCCTTATGTATTTAAATACACAATCCCAAATAAGTGGACCCAGCAATAACTACCCAGTGCTCAACTCCAAGACCACCAGTACTCCACTCCCCATTTCAAAGATCCGAAATACTCATCCCCTAAACGCAGTAATTGAAACATAAATGCAGAAAATATATCGTGGGAATAATAGACACCCCAAAAACACAACAACATCAAGTGGTGTGGAGGAAAGTGATGGTAATAGGAATATCAAGCAGGGGTATGTGTCACGAAGATTGTAGTGTACAGCGGAAAAAAAACAACCCGCCAGGTAGGCAGGAGTATTTCTTCGAAGAAAGAGATTTCCAAAGTGATACCCTTTGAACGCCACGTTGAATCCAAACTCACCAATGGCATGAAGAAATGTAATAATGCAATAATCCCCCAATTTTAAACGCCCGCTAGAATGCATAATGAATGTATTAGGATGAAATTGTTAGGAGAGCAAGAGGTTGAAAATAAAGCAATACGAGACTCGTGGAAACCGCGTGGTTTTAAGAGAAAAAGTATTGGCTATCTTTCAACCGTGTGACGTTGAATTCACCCTGGGACCAACGTTAGCGCATCGGTCTACTACGTGAAAGCAATTTGAGAATCATACCTTAGGAGGAACAGCTCGGAACGACACTGGCAGCCAGACCCAAACAATCGATTTGGCGTTCTTCTTCTTGGGCTTCTCGGCTTGTAATTCGGGAGTTTCCACAACTGATTCCACGGGCTCTTCTCCGGCGAACAACTCGCCAAGCGAACTCTCTTGCTCCTCCGCTAGCGCAGAGCTGGTGCTCGCTGCCTCCTCTTCTGGGGAGACATGGCCCATAGCAGCAACACCCAGAGATTGAACGGAGACTAGCGACGCATCCGAATCTTTGCAAGCTGCGAAAATACTACCAGGAGTTACCAGGGCTTCTCCTTTTTCCCTTTCGGTCTCATTTTCTGAACGGAGAAGTTGAAGGCGTTCGTGCTCGAGTAGAAGCTCATCAGCCTGATGTTCTTTCCCTTTCCCTCTTCCATTCTCTTTGCGCCATGCACTGATCTTTCGTGCCACCTCAGATTTTGGCTGCAATCTCGCAAGATAAATATTATCAGAATATCGAGCTTTAAATTCCGCAGCTAGCCTTCCAACAATATCCTCGGAATGCATGCGAACGAAAGCGTCGCGTAGAACACGGTTCATAGTATCAATATCACCAGCGTGTGTCCAAAACGAATCATGGACCGCAGAGAAACAGAGACCAAGCTCATCGCATTTAACTGCAGAAAGCATCATGTGAGTGGCATCCAAAGAATGAATAAAATTGGGAGGGAAAGCTTGAAGTTGCTTCCGTCGACTGACCACGTCCGAAGACTGGGGTTCTTTAATACTGAAAGTCTGGATGGCAGTAGCAACACGGCGGGTTTTGGCCTCTCGGTATGGTTGGACCACTGGGAGCTTTAGTGGTGTCGTCCAAACAACCGTTGACCGGAAGCTAGTTGACAACTCATCTTTGGCAGCTCTCTTCTTAGTTTTGGCACTGGGAACCTTCCTGGATGCTCTAATTGCTTCAATCTGTTCGGGAGCTAACGAATTAGTTATCCGATTTGCACAGTCGCCTAACCAGAACTGGATATCATGAGCTCCTGTAAACATTGAGCTTAGCGCAGCAAATATCTTTCGTGTAATGTACGCGGCAGGCTTCGGAACGAGGTCCTGTTCGGCCAATTCGGGGTAGAATTCGTTCAGTTGTTTCTGGACTTGTCTTATTGCCCCAAGGAATGTAACGCCATAAACATTGGTCATAACTGTCTGTTTGACAATCTTCCGATTAATCTTGTTTTCGAGTATTTTTGCAAGCTTGTTACCGGCGGCGGCATCATGAAAAATAGACTGACGGACATGCTCCGCCACAGCTGAATAGATATCCGATGGGCGATCCGACGGCTCGAGGTTCACCTGGCGAGCACCGATTATGTCTCCGCCGAGAGCAGCATAGTGTTGTAGTCCATTACAAGACCCGTCCTGATGAATAGGTAAATGAGATACAAACTTGGTGGGATCTGGGCAAGCAAGGGCGCTTTTTAGCTCGACACAAGCTGCTAAGCACTGGAATGGATCAGCAGCTTCAAGCCACCATCTCCGGCCATGCAGACCCTTCTCCGCAGAATCAATCACATCATCAAGATGGTCCATAGAAAACTGGGCACGTTCATCGAGACTAGCTTTATCAAACCCATAAACATTAGCAAGATGGATTTTTAACCATCTCAGGCCACGCTCGCCTAGCTCCCGACCTTCATTAAAGAGGAGGAGCCCACGGCACATGTCGGAGCCCATCTGGTTGAAGTAGGGAGGTAGTGGATAGGCTCTTCCGCGGAAATCTACGTTGTGGGGTAGATAAAACGCCTCGCCAATGTAGGCACGCGCGATCTCCAGTTGGAGATTTTGAAAACATCTTTGAGAATGCAATCCCGATCGTTTATTAGCAATAAGCACCTTGGAGCGATAATACGCTTTAAGCGCCCGCTGATCGCTGGTTTCGGGCTTAACAGGCTCTGGAAGATCTGGATCTGCAGGAGGTATATCTGCCAACTCCTTACCAGAGTTCCAGGCTTCGAGCATCACGTCGAAAACTGGTTTATTAATTCGCCATCCAGTTTTACCCAAAACGTTCAAACCGGCAAAAACTTCATCCAAATCACCACGTCCTGCGGCAGCTTTAATATATTGCGCTTGTAAGGCGTTACCGGACGGGGTACGGACGACAAGTAGGGGTTGGTTTAAAAATCCACCTCGGCTGTGCGAGGTCCAAGGCCGCGGAGGTGATACCATCGGCAAATGTTTCGCCAGTAAGTGGGTAGCGGGCTCCTTGCGGAACTTGTCAACAATGGTGTCATGTATATGTACAAATCCAACATTATAGCCTTTTTCGAGTTGACGGAGATGGCGAAAAGCGGGTTGTTTAACAAGAGTCGTCTCGCCTGTCTCGGTATTTGGGTGCTTAACTAGAACGTTCGTCGAAGAAAAGAGCATTGAAGCCAACAACGCTCCGATTTTCGCTTCGATTCCCGGACTCCACTTGATCGGTTCGTGGCTTTCATTATATTTTGCGACCAAGTACCTCCACCTTGGGTTTCTACCCTTCTTAGGTTTGATCAATTTCTCCGCCAGCTTCGCACGTTTTGAATTGTCTAGTGTCGATGATTCAAAGGCTGACTCCCGGATGCGGTCAGTCAAGTATTCTTCTTGGACAGCCTTCCCCAGATTCATGATAAGATGGGTTAATCGTATTCCTTTATCCATTCCACATCTGCTCAGCGAGTTCATTGTCGTGAGAATGGTGACCGCAGCAAGTCTTTCCGGTCCTAGAGCAGTCATGAACGGAGCATATTCACATCGGTCATTGTCTTCTGGTGTTTTCTTTTCTTGTTCCTGAGCTTTGATGTTTAATTGCATCTCTGCTTGGATACTGGTGCGGAGGCATTGATGCCAGTCCCACAAGAGGCTTCCAAGTTTACTTTCTGAAGCATTGTTGATACCCTTTGAAGCCCTTGCCTCGCTCTCTTTGCGCCAGCGGTGCATGGCTGCGGCAATCGAATCCTGCTCTAAACGTCGCTGTCTTTCCCACATGGCGTCCACAGTACCTGTTTCAGTTTCCGGGGTGGATTTTGACTGGTCAAACAGTGACAGCGTTTCCTTGAGAGAAGCAAGTCCAAAGCCTTGCTGTGGCATGGCTCGAACTTCAGGAGTCGTAGATTGTTCGTCAAGAGGGGAAATCAGTTCGGATGGGCTAGGTGGGGTTGATTCTGATAATTCGTTAATGTCACCAAGGGCAGCTGATTGCAAGTCGGAAGAGCAGATTTCCGAGAGAAGCCCGAGATCCGCTTCAGAAAGGATTGGAAGGCCCAAAACGTCCTCTTCCACATTCGCATCCTTTGCCATTCCCCAGTACCGTCGTACTGTACGATCGCGTCTTGGACCAAGTAGCATTCGCAAAGACATTCTTAACATCAAAGCATAAGTAGTAGCGTCTGGCTTCACATTGGCGAGCTGCAACATTTGCACTTCGAACCACCTTTGTGCGTCCCATACCATACCTGGCCGGCGATTCACAATCATGTGCGATACCATCATTCGGATATATTTATTATGCAATTCGAGAGTCTCGGGTGACCCAGGAGGGTAAAGGGTAGAGAGGCGGCGAACAAGTAACGCGGCGCGGTCGAACATGCCGACAGTCAGGCTGACTTCCAAATTGGCGAGCATTTCATTGGCATCACCGCCTATGCTTTTTTCTCTGCGCAAATGCTTCGGCCGTGTTGCTAGATAGTCTTTGATAACGAGTAGCGAGGATGCGTCCCGCTCGGCTGGGTCTGAGGGATCCAAAAAGGGAAGAGGAGCTGTGAATGGCTTTTGGAGCGAAACGGACTCGGAGCGAATATTATTATAGGCCTCGGGGTTGCGATACGATTCAAGACCTTCGAATGGTATATAATGATCAGAGGTTGCGGTCGCGAAAGCACGGAGAGATCGTAAGCTGGATGATTGACGATTCTTTAAACGGGTGGTATTGTAGGGAAGCCCAAGCGAACGGGATCTGGCTGATGTGAATTCGCATCTCGCAAGAGCTGGACATAGCCAAGGCAGACTTAGTTGACCGGAATAGCGCTGTAAATGATAAAGGGCATGCTTTTTGTGAGCAGCACGAGACAACATCGCTGCAACTGGCGGATGTCAAGAACCCTAAACGAATGGATTTGATAACAAGGTATTAAAATGAAATACAAAATAAAAACAAAAATACACAAAAGGAATACAAAGGAATAACAGAGGAGGGAAGAGACGAGAAATGGAATTGAGATAGGATCCCTTTTCCCTCTTCGACCTTCGTGGGCAATGAAATGAAGGGAAGCGGAGTCGAAGCTGGAGAGAAAAAGTTTCATCGCGACTTCAATGGGCGCTGAGTAAGCAATCGGCATTGAAAAAAGTCCCCAGTCACGTGAAGTGGCTAGTTAGTGGCAAAGTTTCTCAGCCATTGATCCGAATCGTGATCGATTGCGATGAGCATTGCTCTTAATTTTGATTCTCGAATTGATGGACAGATATTAATGGTATAACCTCTCAAGCAGTCGCCATAACTACATCTTCATCGCCATCGACCCCTAATTTTGCGGGTGTATCCTGCCCATCGCTCGATGACCTCTGCTTCTTTCGTCTCATCCTCATCGCCCATCCAGTCATATCCGGTCGGGTAGGATCTACCCTAGGTGCGCTCATACCGTCAATGTAGTCGTCCGGCTCAATGGCTGTTTCTAATTGTGGAGGTTCCTCTATTGTTCGATTGAACATGTATTCTTCGTATTTATCCCATGATTCTTCGTCCTATATTGACGTCTTAGTTCATGAGACGCCAAAGGGAGTAAAATAAGACGAAGGAGGATATTGCGAACTCACATTCTCGTCAATCCACGTGTACTTTTCCCATTTTTCATCCTGCATTTGTTTTAGTAATTCATTATTTCGCTGGCCTCCAGTCTGTTCCGATTCAGCGGATTTGACTTTAACGTCTATGGCCCTGGCTTCCAGGGCGTTACGAGACCCGGCGTCTTCGTCTAGATCTCTCTTACCCCTTCCGGCTGCTTTTCCCTTGATCGCGACTTCATCAAAAGCATCGAGATGGTGTAATTGTGGGCGGAGTTGCACAACGGCCGACAAGGGAGCTAGATGGAGTTCATCTGCAAGTCCGAAGTCGATCAGAGCCCTCGCATTAAAATCAAGAAAGAAAATATACAACTCTCCAGTAAGACTCACTCTCTTTGAATGCACCGAGCATGTAAATCGGATCCCCGTCCACCGCCTCTTGTATCCTTCCGCCCAAAGTTTGCGTTGTCATAATATGACCAGTTTTAATCTCCTCGTCCTCCAAGTCTCCATAGCCTCCACCATCTTCTTCAACCCAGTAGTCCTTTCCCACCGAATCTCCCTCTAGTTTTGTCCTTGAAGCCACCACGCCGCCAGTATTAAACCCACCTGCCATGCCATGTGTCCCACCTTCTTGAATAACCCGGCTCTTCTTCAGCGCATTCCCATATCGCAACCCCTTGCGTTCGTCATAGTTGATGTGAGTATTGATGGGGATATCAACTTCGACCAGCCCGGTTTTGGGTTTTAGCCGTAATTCGGTAGGCTTTTGCAGGGTGAGGTCGCTATAGGGTTGCGTCGAAGAGCGATCGGGATATTGGAGGAGAAAGCGGCGGACTTGAGCATCAGTAATAAAGATATCGTAAGATGCGATAACCGGGTCGTCTAAATCATCGTCGCTAGACGTAGTGTCTTCAAGCCAAGGTTGGCTTCATTAGACAGGAGCACCAGCTTGATAAGGATAAAAATTCACTTACGAGGCATAATGTGAACTCAGCAGACAATAATCGTCAAGTTATAAAGCTTTGAGATGGGTAATCAAGTTCGATACTTTATCAATTCCGCGAAAATAACCCACAAGCAATTGTGATGATACAATTAAGTTGACTAACTGGTTAAATGTGGTGTTGAGCTTCGGATTGAGGACGATTTTTATGTTCATTATCGATAAGCTGAGGGTTGAGGGACTTCAACCTCTGGCCAGGCATCACACATTCTCTAAAAATAGATTTACAACTGTGTCCAATTTTGCTCTCTCGCTTGGAGATCTGGCTCGTACATTCGAGTACAGAAGATACATGGATGGCAATTCAACATCTCTTTTAAATCTATATATACCAAGAATCAAGCCGCAAACCTTGCTAAGACGATCCCATGTCTATTATATTCTGCGTGGCAAGAGAAAATAGCAACACAAGCGCAAAAAAAGGTATCAAGTGGATAAAGGAGTCTATCGAAGTACCAAGCAATTCAAATGTGAGGGCTAGTTAATGTATACAGAACCTGAGCACAAAGTGACGGCGATTCCCTACTTTATTCTTCGCCGTCGTCTTCCGCGACCTGGAGCATTGTCTGTCAGTCACTGAAAGAATATTTGGGGGCAACAAAAATGGGTATCTACTTACTCCTTCGTGGAAATTTTTCCCTTCTGTTGTCTCATTGATAACCCCGACGCGAATACACCAGTCCCCGAACCTCTCCGGAAGGCCTCCGTCCACTATCCTCTCGAGCGCATACCGTTTCAATAACCCTTTCATAATGTCCAAAATCTCTTCTTCTTTAATTGAAGAACGATATAGTTTGTTCAGTCGTTGACCATGGTATCCACCACCGAGGTACATGTTATATGCGCCATATGCTTTGCCGACAAAAGCAACTTCGGCAAGCCATGGACGGGCACAACCATTGGGGCACCCAGTCATGCGCATGACAATGCTATCTCTGCCGATGCCGTTTTCTTCGAGAGTTGATTCTAGTTTAGTTATGAGCACCGGGAGGTAGCGTTCAGACTCGGCCATCGCGAGGCCACACGTGGGGAATGCTACACAGGCTGACGATGAGAGACGGAGACCAGTGAACGAGGTGTTATCGAGTTTGTATTGGGCCATTAGTTGTTTGATCGAGGGGAGATCTGCGTCTTCGACGTTGGAAATGATCACATGCTGGTTTCCAGTAAGACGGAATTCTCCCTTATCAAGCTTAGCAAGCTCACGCAAGCCAGTTCTCATCTGGAAATCAGCCGTATCCTCGACGCGGCCGTTTTCAATGAAGAAAGTGAAGTGGTTAAGGCCCTTTTCGTCCTTTTGCCAGCCAAAGGTATCAACATTAGAGTCAAATTTGAACGGGCGGGGTTCCTCGAAGCGAAGACCGCTAGGGAGGATATCCTCGACCCTGCCCTTGAAAACATCAACGCCCATGTCGTCAACGGTGTACTTTAGACGAGCATGCTTGCGGTTCTTTCGATCTCCATGGTCCCTTTGCACCAACATGATCTTCTCGCAAACAATGTGCGCTTCACTCGCGGGAACGTAGCCCAACATGCTCCCTGTGCGAGGGTACGTTTTCTTGTTGTTGTGCGTCATACCCATGCCACCACCAGCGAGGATATTAAATCCTGCAAGGCGTCCGTCTGCTCCCTTGATAGCAATAAGGCCAATATCATGGGCGTAAACATCCGTGTCGTTGTGCGGAGGAATGGCAATAGTGATTTTGAATTTGCGAGGAAGATATGTTGGCCCATACAGTGGTTCGTGATCGACAACCGCATCTCCAGCAACCTGAATCTTCTTATCATTCTCATCTTTCAACCAAATTTCGTGATACGCGGTAGTGGCCGGCAGAAGGTGGTCGCTGATTCTTTTAGAAACCTGGTGCACCTCACGATGATACATGGATAGCTCAGGGAGACTACTACACATCACATTTCGGTTGACATCACCACAAGCAGCGATAGTCGTCATCAAGGCTTTATTGATTGCTTGCATGGCTGGCCGAAGTTTGCCCTTGACCACACCATGGAATTGGAACGTTTGCCGAGTTGTGAGCTTCATTGTCTCATTTCCGTATGCGCTGCTAATAGCATCCATTTGCAGCCATTGTGAAGGGGTAGCAACACCGCCTGGCAAGCGACAACGAATCATAAAACTATACGCAGGTTCGAGACCTTGTGCCTTGCGTTCGTCTCTAATATCCCGGTCATCTTGCATGTAAGTACCGTGGAATTTGGTAAGTTGTTGATCAGAAGCGGAGATTGCACCAGTGGAAGTGTCTAAGAGTCCTTCAGCAATGGTTCCACGGAGATAATTTGACTGAATTTTAATATCTTCATTTGTCAACGGAGGTTGTTCTTCTGGCAAACCCTCTACCTTATCGACACCGAGAGCCTGCCACAACCTGGGCTCCCAATCCTGATACCCTGTCTGGTAGCCATCCGGATCTTGGTCGTCACCCAACCCAATATCCGTGAGCTTCTTTCCACCGAGAAATGAAAGGCGGTTATCCAAATCCTTGCCTGGTTTGTTATAATAAATCCTGTCCTCTTTTCGCGGCCAATAATGGCTATCGCCGAGGCCAAAGACAGAGTAATGAATAGAACTCAAGTCGAGATCGGCTGCATTCTTAACGGTCTCCCAGAAGTTGCGGCCATTCTGGGGGAATTCTCCCTGGCCAGCCGTGCTAGAAATAAAAACGATGTTCTCTTCGGTTTGCAAATCTTCAATTGGATAATCATCCATGGCCATCACAGCCGTCTTCAAGCCCCTCGCTTTACCGCGGTTACCCAACCTTTTAGCAAGGTTCTCTGCGTTTGCGTTGTCCGATGCAAATAAGATCGTGAGAGGGGCACCAAATAGGCCTTCGATAAGCTTATCATATGCATCTTTAGCCGCACGCTTCTGCAAAGCGCGCACCTCAGAGCCGTATGACTCCGAGAGAGCCGCGGAGAATCTAGGATTTCGGTTCATTATTTGGGTGAGCTGGTTATCTCTACGCAAAAATTCCTCCAGCTCTCTCTTGATACGCTCGGAATCCAGCGCAAAATTTGGTTCACCTTTCTCAGCGTTGTTTGGGTTCCATCTGTATAACGGCCAGTATCCCAAATCGATAGCCTTCTTGGTCTCCTGTAACACTGTCAACGGAGAGTCGTCTTCTTTGTTGTATGGCAGATAGGCAACCACCACGGAGGGGCCATTGAAGTGGTCTGCTTCTGTAATCGCCTGCAAAACCTGGGTATATGAGCCGTAGACGGCAACAGACGCAACGTATGCATTGCCATAGTTCATGGCATACAAGCCAATGTCCTTCTTCCTTCTGGTTGGATCAGCCGCAGCCCGTTCTGAGTAAGGCTGAGAGTCAATAATTAGCATATTCACATTTGCGCCGGAAGCAAGAACATGATGCACGCCAGAATTCCCAATGTCATATGCCCAGGCGTCGGAGCCGATGAGCCATTGTGATTCGGCGAAGAAAAGCTGCTTTGAGGAAAGGAGCTCCCTGGAGATGCTAGAGCCATCAACCAATAATCGGGCAATCACATCTGGAGCAATCCTATTGATCTTGGTAGGCTCCGCCGCGTTTAATGCCCATTTAGATAACCAAGTTTTCGGAATATCCGTGGCAAACCCGTTGGACTTGACAGCTTCTTGGACCTCGTTGACGAATCGCCTCCTTCGATCCATTCGCGCAATCAACGAACCAAAGCCATATTCCGGGCTGGCAGCGACCGTTGCTGAAATCCCAGCGTGTTGGGAACCCAGCTGGTTTGCAACATGCAAATGACCATCGAAAAGCTGGTTAAGAATTTTGATGTATGCATTCTCATTAGCGGGTTGTTCTAGCGCTAATCCTGCCGCGAGCTCTGATGGTTCTTTCTGAGTCCCTACCTCAAGATTCTGGACTGGAGAAGTGGCAGTTAAGTTTTGGAAGATACCGCGGAGAGCTTGACGTGTAGTCGAACGCTCGACATTTCCTAGTCTGTGACCGACAAGAAGAGGGCCGTTTCCGCCAGCGGCCTGTGGTAAACTGGACAAAAGGTCCAAGAATGACGGACCCCACTTAGTTGTCTTTCGGACTTGTTCCAGGACGGCTATCCGCTCCACGGACTTTGGAATTGCTCTTGATATTTGACTTCCTACCCATGGACGGTATAGACGGGCCTTAAGGATCCCGATGCCCTCGAAGTCTTCCTTGGTATCCGAGCTCCTGAGAGCATCAACAAAGATGCTAGTGGATCCGAAGATAAAGAGCGCATCTTTTGCGTTCTCAGGACCAGAATACTCGATAGCATGGTAGGTTCTTCCCTCTCGTGTAGCTATAATATCCCAAATGTGAGACACAATTTGGAAGATATCTGATGCATCCACTGGTCGACGGGTTGGAGCCTCAACTGTCGTCGCAGCAGAACTGGGGACAGTACTACCGGAAAGGCTTTGTGAAGAGGCGATTGATGAAACTTCTGTGCTTGGGATATCCTTGGATGGGGTTGGGACCTCCGGGGTTGCCATGGAGTGGCTTTGTGTGGCGGCTAAACCTTGCTCATCAACAGTTGCAACTCGCCCAGCGTTCGCATAAATAGTCTGTAATGTGGAACTGGATTCGTGGAGGGCCCTTGCACTGTTGAGATCAAGGATGTCTCTAACAAGCTCCTGATTTTCTTCCGCAATGGGTTCGTCACTACTAGAGTTGCTGGCATCAAAGAAATGGATGACGCCCTTCCCGGATTTAATTGCCAGGGCATGAGCCGTTAAAGCAATGTCTTGCGCCTCTTGCAAGCCTTCAGAATGCAGAAATGAAAACCCACATTGTCGAATTGAACTAATAGTAGGGAAATCCGGGAAGGCAGCAGGCTCTAGAGCAACATGGAGAACTATAGGATGTTGTGCAAGGCGATAAAGGTGGGGAATTGAGGAAAGTAGGATGGAAGAAGAAGTTGTGAGAGAGACATATTTTCCTTCCTGCAGTGGGTGAAATGCAGAAAGAAGAGGGTCCTCATTCTGTCGTACAGCGCGGACCTGGTTGAGGTGTTAGAAAAGCTGGGGTTCATCGTTTTACCTATGCAATTGAAATGGAACACATGAATGTCACTGATCCCAGTGGGTGCACTAACCTCGGACACTTGGTTTGAAACGATCCCCCGGATCTTCTTTGCAGAGAGCTGCTTTAGTTGCGGAGAGAAGAGTGAATCCGCTTGCAACGATGGCTGCACTGATAGTACCAGATCGCTTGATGAATAAGCGATTCTGGCGGCTATATTCAACAAATAACAAATCCATTAGAAATCCAGTCAGCTCCAAAACAAGGACATTCCCATTGAGAGGCCACACAAACGTACCTGCTTCGGCTGCTGTCCTGACACTCATCGCGGCGAGACCCGTGGGGAAACCCTAGCAGCCAGATCTATAGGAAAGGAGATAAGGGAAAACTGATATCACCACCACATACAACAGATGCAAGGGGGAAGGGAAAGAAAAAAGAAATGAAGCAAAGATGAAGCAAGATCGAGCTAGCATTTCTTCTACGAAAGGAGAAATTAAATTCCTTTTGCTCCTTTTAACAATTCAGATCGTCCAGCTCTTTGATATCGTCGAACAGTGGGACCCTGATTGGTCAGTGATCACGACATCGATGCAAATAAAGAGTGCTATTGGTGCAAACCGCGCAAAATATGCAAACATACTTGGCCTCGGGTTAAATATTTGCCGAAACCAGTCGCTTTTGTGACGCGATTTTGGCCCATCAGAGCAAACAAAAAGTGCATTTGATCTGTGTTATTAGGGATCTACTATTCTTGAAGGTATCCCTTTTTCTCTACAGGAAATTTGTGCGTATTTTCATGCGAGGAAGTCATCGACTGGCTTGATATGCGCATCCCTATCAATATCACCGGGTTGCGATGTCTGGGGAAAAATAATCGAGTTTTGCGGATTGCGTGATCACTCAGATAAATGCCGCCAATCTGGAGAAAAAGTGACTTAAGACCTAAAGAAAAAGAACTCGGGCAATAGTGGCCGACGCGGCCGAAAGAGCTCGGGCTACAGCGTAATAAAGAGGGTATTATTATTCATCTATCTAGAATGTAGATAGCTCTGCAATCGTTCCCCATGCACTCTACATCTTCCCAGACATCTCATTAAGACTGCTTCGATCGCATCACACCGCAGATCCAACAACAATATCAACCAACCCAGAAAATAGTCGTGGCGCATGTCAAAACAGGTTCAATAATACGCACTGCCCCAAAACACGCAGTATATGCCTCAACCCCGTACCAACGCCATATGCCACGCCCACCTTCCATCATATCCACCTCAAAAAATTTCAACCGAGGAGTACTGAATATCCATCACATTAGATCAACTGCCCGATAAGTCCGCTGAGTAGAGCGCCAAACGACGCATTCATTATTTCGAAACCGCCTGCTTCCTTTCCCGTCTAGACACGAAACCGGATTTTGACGACCAGCGCGGTTTGTTCTAAGATTGAAATCACCGAACCACCCAATAAATCATACAAACTCAATCACCAAAGCTATACTTGTTTTTCGTTTTTTGCCGCAGACAAAGGCCAATATGCAAGTGTCGCAAATATGCGCAGGAAACGATCATCCCAATTCCAATAGTTCCAGACCAAAAGAGTTAACCCTCGAGAAAAACGTCCACCAAACTCAGCAAAGTATCGCGACCTTTGGTTACCATGGGTTTCCTTCTAGCGCGTTCTGTGTCTTTAGCGGTTGAGGGTACCCTAAGTTGGGTGGCGGTAGCTTGTTAGGATCTTGGGCGGCTGCTCCTTGTTGCAAAGCGATTTGTTGGAGAACGGAATGAGACGGGACCGGTGGACCAGTGCCCGATCGTCGACGTCGCTCGCGTTCGCTTAGCCCACCATCTGAAGAGTTGAAGAAGCTACGGTTCCGATGGAATTTTCGGTTTAACCCAAACATCCAACCATCGTCGTCATCCCCATCAAGCCAGTAAGTCCGGCCAACCGAAATCATGGCACGACCAAGTTTTCCTTTCCATCCTTGCCCATCTGGCGATCGAGAAGAGAATGGATTTGGTTCAAGTTCAATGTTGCTCACAGTGGACGGGTTACGACTATGGGCAACCGAGCCGTGACGAGAGAGTGGAGACCTTGGGCTGAAAGCATGCTGTCGTAAGCACTGTCTTGCAAATGCCATCATCACCAGCACAAAGTAGACACGAATCGTCCACAGGGTGCAAATAACCCCGATGCTTTGGAAGCCCTCGGGCTGAAGTACGCCATTTCTTACGCTGGGTTTCCCACCAAGTCCATCAACGGCACCTGCAGGCGCAGATGCCGGTGCAGCAGATGCAAAACTGCCGTCACCAGGAGCGACATGAACGGATGAAACGTTGAATTTCGGATTGGTGAAGCCAGCAGTATCCCCGATAGTGGAACTTCCCGGTCCAGACGTTGGCGCTGAATGATGGTGCTGAGAGATAACAAGAAACCATGTAACTGCGAAGGCAGCTGTATACGCGGCGTTAATCACGCTGTCCAGTAGATAGAACCATGCAAGGGCCAGACAGTAGAAGGGTGTCTGCTTTCGAATATGCGGCGCCAAAAATGCAGTCAATGCGAGAGCGAGGATGGAATATATGTACATAGATAGCTGGAACGGAGAAAGGCTGAATCCGGTAAGGATTGCGAGAAGGCCGTAGAGTCCGCTGACTTTGTTAAGAAGAAGGGAGAGCGTAATGAGCGACGCGCCTGTTTGTAGACTCATAATATAGAGAAACGTCTGCAATCCTCGCTGTTAGTTTCGAATCATCAAAGCCCTCTGGGCTTCTAGTATGCTATGCTCAAGCCTTCAACATAAAGAGGAGTGGTTGAGCTTGAAATAACGTACCTGTGGCCGCGGGAAGCGGAGAAATCGAACTGAGCGGCCCATCATGGGCTGTCATACAGCAGCCGGGGCCTCGATAAACGTTGCACAAGATGCGGAAGACACCCACACAAGACAAACTGTTTTCAGGAGAGCCCAAATTTGTTTGGAGAGGAAAAGAAAGAATGCTGTTAGGTACGTATGTATGTACAGTCCTAGGGGAGGGATTGTGCAGAACAATCTTGAAGAAACAAGGTCGAGTTTAGCCTCCGCCTCATCCGCAGAACGAATGCTGAGTGGCTGAAGTGGCTGGTCCCGGCTGAAGTGTTAATCCGGCTCCGGCATATCGACGTCAAGGCCTTAATAGTGCATTTGCAGCGAACAACTACGTTTGGAATATACCAAAGTGTCTCCTCAATTCTATCGATAACATGCGTCTTGATGGGTATAGATCAAGGGTTCGTAAGTACAAAAAGGCCAACTTTATGACATTCTGCTCGGCAAGATTCTAACGGGGATTGAAGAGAACCGACCATCTCATGGTGATATCAGTCAACCAATGCCAACGAAAAGACTGGAAAAAATGCTATGCAAAAAAAAAAAAAAGCACAAGAGAAAATGAGCAGAATAATAGGCCGATTGAAGCAAAACAAACTCGTCTAGACGCCACCCAGCTGGAACGAGGAGAAGGTAAGATAGAATTATACACATTACTAAGTGCGGTTGGCTAGAGTAGGTGAGTGAAAGGGATGTCCGGACATCATCAGCACGCGCAACCATCATTGCTGACAGGCTGGGTGGGATTGATGTTCACGTCAATCACTACGGAATATAAGGTCAGCCAAATCATCCAATGCAACGGAATTTAGGGAGGATAAGAGGCGTAGGAGACACATACTTTGATTATCTCCTCTTCCTGCTTCACCCTCCATTCCCGGTAATGCCTGCGCTATTCTTCTGAACAACTGTTTGACGTTATGCCCCACTTTGGCACTCGTCTCGATGAACATCAAACCATTCTTCTTGGCTTCTTCTTCACCTTGCGCAGTTGTAACTTCTCGCTTATCGTTCAAGTCTGTCTTGTTCCCGACCAAGACGATGATAACATCGTTCCCTCGTTCCCCTCGTACATCATCAACCCATTTTCGCGTATTTTGAAACGATTTGGCATTTGAGATATCGTAAACAACAACGGCCACACTAGAGTCCCGGATGTAGGACGGAATGAGGGATCGGAATCGTTCTTGACCAGCAGTATCCCAAAGCTGTAGTCGAACTGTACGGTCTTCCAGATACATTGTCTGCAAAATTTAGCTCGTTAGCATAGCTTCTATAGTAGTCACAAGATTTATGCTACGTGCAAACGGGACTATCGTGCTTCCTAGAGAACTACTCTGCGTACCTTTGATAGGAAATCAATCCCAATAGTAGCTTGGTACGTGTTGTCAAATGAATCATACATAAACCTCGTAATCAAAGACGTTTTGCCAACTGATCCAGGTGTGAAGAGACGTCAGTTCATTGCTTTTGACGATTGAGTACAAGGGGGCCCGTGCATACCACTTTGCTCGCCGAGGAAAACAAGCCTGTTAGCTCCTCATTAGAATATACCGTGGAACGTCGTCGCACTAACGGGAAGACATACTTGAACTTCTTTAAAGGGTTCGAATACGACCCTACTGCCGCTTGGGAGGCCATGGAGATGAGAAGAGGAGGGGGTCGGATTAAGGGGCAGTGGAAAGCAAGTCGAGTAAGAACTTATCAAGTTAAAAACGTCGCTCTGTAAGCTCGGAATCCGTCATAAGTTCATAACACAAGTAGATCTAAGCTAAGAAAAGAGCAGAGCAAGCTAAACAGGAATTGTGAAGGGGAGTCTGGACATGAACTGGACTGAATGTTACTCCCGAAGATGCCAGCGGAGAAGACGACGCTATTAAGGTTCGCGCCAGTTATTGTTCTGCCTGCCGCCTCGCCGCCTTTGGTGACACCTGAACTCTGCTCTGGAAAGCGATCTCCAGAAAACACAAACCACGAGAGACCGACTTGACAGCCAGAAAAGCAGCTTGTCGTCTCTCTGGAGCTAAGTTAGGGCTCCATTATTTGTTTGTTCTGCGGATAGTCCTTGTTAAATGCGAGGATGGGCCTCCGCTATCCTGTAGGAGGCGTTGTGGCCGCCCTCACGGTGGTTGGAGCTTGTAAGTCGGGTACTTCGTCACGCACCGCAGACATCCAGGACTAACTCAAATCTAGATATGCTCTTCAATGGCGAGGGAGAAGCATTTAATGTATGTTTTGCTACTTATTTCTTCTGCCGACAGTTTTTTTACTCAATGGACAGGTCGGTCAATTCCTCGAATCGGTATCTCCATATGCTTGGGCAAATCTAGGCATCGGGCTCTGCGTCGGGCTGTCAGTAGTAGGAGCGGCTTGGTGAGCTTGGCCTCTCTCGGGATATATGACTCGCATGAATCTGACAAGGTTATTTCGCAGGGGAATATTCATTACAGGGTCGTCCATTATCGGCGGTGGTGTTAAAGCACCAAGAATACGAACAAAGAATCTAATCTCCATTATTTTCTGCGAAGTTGTCGCCATTTACGGTGTCATCATGTCCATTGTCTTTTCTTCGAAGGTCTTCTACGTTCCCGGGGAGAAACTATATTCTAGCGACAACTACTACACCGGCTTTGCTCTGTTTTGGGGTGGATTAACGGTTGGAATGTGCAATTTGATCTGCGGTGTTGCAGTCGGTATTAACGGAAGCAGCGCTGCTCTGGCGGACGCTTCTGACTCTAGCTTGTATGTCCAGCAGATACGTCTATGTTTCTTGATCCAACTAACTCATACGGTTTGTTAGGTTTGTCAAAATTCTAGTCATTGAAATATTCAGCTCCATCCTTGGGCTTTTCGGATTGATCGTTGGGCTTCTAATGCAAGGAAAGGCAAAGGACTTCTCTTGAAACAATTCTTCTATTAGAGAACTGCAGAATGGACCAAATATTTCGAGGTGGCATCTATGATCATTTGACTTAAAGGGTACCCTTTTTCCAACCTAATTCGAATGTATGTATGTACAAACGGGCGTCTGGGTTTTTATTTCTTCTCTGCTATAGAAAATTCTCGGTTTCCTTTTCCCTTTGTCTTTCTTTTGCGAGGAGTTTGAAACTTTCCTCGTTCCGCGCTTCCATGTATGTATATTAATGCGGACAAGAACTCAGATCAACTCTGCCCAAGCTGATCCTTTACAATCCTAAGCGTGAAATCCTTTCTGCAACAATGTTTCGATCATCTTTCTTCGTTCTCCTCTTGACAGTTCGGGGGGCAGGATAAGTTGCTCGCCATCCCCCTAGCTAACTGGTGGTGGGTTGACCCCTCAGTCAGGGCCAAGGGAACTATGGGATATGACATAACTCCTCACAAGGTTACTTTTATACGCCCTGCCAGCTCCAACATCAAGCTTCATTCGATTTCAGTATCTAAACCATCCAATTCAAATATAAGTTTACTCGCCTGGATCATCGAATACATTGACAATGGCCCAGGCCAAATTGAAACCGGCTATATTAGTGATATCCGACACCGCATCAGAGGATCCGTCCACGGACAAGGCGGGCAGCGTTCTAACCGAGACTTTCGCTGCAGAAGGAGACAGATGGGGCATACCAGCCGTTAAGATTGTACCGGATGAGAGAGCGCACATACAGCTTCAGATTTGCCAATGGGCTGATTCAGAAGATGAGTATATGAACGTCATTGTGACAACCGGCGGAACCGGTTTCGCTGTGCGAGATGAGACGCCGGAGGTATGACTGCAGCCATATCTACATACTTATTCTTCCTGAGCCGTTCTATCTATAGATTATATCTAATTTTCTCTAATACTATCAAATAACGGCTAACAATGGTGTGTCTAGGCAATCTCGCCTTTGATCCATCGACATGCCCCAGGTCTTGTGTAAGTTAGGGTGACGCTGCTGCATCAACTAGCGAAGTGCTAACTAGGACTCAGGCATGGAATGCTTGCCGCCTCTTTACAAGTAACACCATGTATGGAGGCCCCTTCTACATATCTAGTTATCCTTCTTTGATTCAATGCTAAGAATAGAACAGTTGCGATGATGTCACGTCCAGTCGCAGGATTACGACACAAGACTCTAATCCTGACTCTCCCAGGATCTCCTAAGGGTGCAAGAGAAAACCTCGAAGCTGTCATCAAGCTTTTACCCCATGCTTGTATCCAAGCTGCTGGGGCCAACTCACGGTCGATTCATGCGGGAGGCGTGGAGAAGCTCGAGCAGCAGGCCCAAGTTGGCGTTGGCTACGAGCACAGTCATCGCCACCATGCCCTTCCTATCTTTGGTCGCTCCCATGACCATGACCATGACCACAACCATAATCATAGGCAAGGGCATGACCATGGTCACGGCCACGCCCATGGTTGTCCCAAGCCTCACACTTCAAATGACCCCATTGCTGGAGCAAGTAGGCGTCACCGTGCGTCACCGTACCCCATGATTTCCGTAGATGAAGCCCTAAAGTTGATATACGAGCATACGCCTGGACCGGAGGTGATGGAAATTCCTGTTGGCACGTCGCTTGTGGGCTCAGTACTCGCTCAAGATGTCTACGCAAGCGAATCGGTTCCAGCATATCGCGCAAGTATCGTGGATGGCTATGCAGTTATGGCTGCATCCGAAAGTAGCACAAAAGGGCAGTTCTCTGTTGCTTCTGTATCCCATGCCCAGGCTGTATCCATGCCTCCGCCTTTAGAGCCTGGCACAATTGCCCGGATAACCACCGGAGCACCATTGCCACCCAATGCAAATGCTGTCGCGATGGTTGAAGATACAGTTCTCATCTCTTCCACCCCTGACGGTAATGAGGAAGCAATCGTAGAAATCTTGACCGGGGACATTAAACCGGGGGAGAACGTCCGCGAGCCCGGTAGCGACGTTGCATTAGGTTCCAAGATCCTTCAAAAGGGACAGCTCATCACCGCTGTAGGAGGGGAAATAGGTCTTCTCACATCAACTGGAACCCGAGCCGTCAAGATATTCAGGAAGCCGCGAGTCGGAGTTATGAGCACTGGTGACGAGCTAATCGAGCACACAGCTGCGGTAACCTTAACCGGCGGCCAAATCCGCGACTCAAACCGTCCGTCGCTTATCTCATGCCTTACTGCATGGGGCTTCCCTACAGTCGATCTCGGTATCGCTAAGGATACTTCCGGTGATCTCGAACACCGGATTCGAAATGCCCTAAGGGATGGCGTAGACCTAATAATAACCACCGGCGGCGTATCAATGGGTGAGCTAGATCTCCTCAAACCCACGATTGAGCGCAAACTCGGCGGAACGATCCACTTTGGCCGCGTGGCTATGAAGCCGGGAAAACCAACAACTTTTGCAAGCATCCCGTTTAAACCGTCTGGGTCAACGCCCACGGGACAGTCTGAAAGGGAAACTCGCCCCATGTTCTCGCTCCCAGGGAATCCAGCCTCTGCCCTTGTTACCCTCAACCTTTTTGTCCTCCCATCCCTCCATAAATCCATGGGTCTTGCTACACATCGCGCTTCTACCAGATCGGCCACCTCCCCCCACGGCCCCAGCCTAGGCCTCCCTCTCGTGCACGCAACGCTCACGCATTCTATCCGTGCTGACTTGAAACGTGCAGAGTACCATCGCGCAATAATCTCATCACAAGATGGACGTTTACTTGCAACTAGCACAGGGACGAGTGGTGCTGGTCAACGCAGTTCAAGAGTTGGCAGTCTAGAGGGAGCGAATGGATTATTGGTCCTTGAGGCCGGAAGGCAGGGGGATTTCGAGAAAGGAGAAGTTGTTCCCGCACTGTTGATGGGCCAAATTCTAGGAGAATGATTGTGAACCAACTGCTTCTGTACATACCTGAATGTATCCCGTAATTTGCGCATTAATCTAACATTTTGTCTAACCGTTCTATCAGCGACCTCCCCCAAAAACGAGCTAATCGCTCGTAGTGTTTTCAAAAAGGATCAAATCCAAATGACAACACGTCCACATCAAGTTAAACGTTCGTAAGAAACCAATTTGACAGGCAACCGAAGTAATTTCAACCAAAATTCCAATGACCCTTTTTAACTAATCATCATACCCCGTCTAATTTCCCCCAAAACAGTAGGTATCGTTCAGGCTTGGGTTCCCGAACTCCATTTCGCGATAACACCAAGAGTTAAATAACTACTTCCGCTTCCATCCTTTCTTCTTCTCAGCCCTTAAAGTCGGCAATGTCCCGCCTCTGCCGGCCCTCCTCCCAATTTCTACAACTATGAACCTCACAAAATCGGGTAGAATCCAATAACTGCTGTGCGCACTTAGCATATTCAAATACTGAATATTCAACGGCCCCCCGCCACCAGAGATATAGTAGTCAATCTGGCCATTGTCATTGAGTAGCAGCATACGCTTTTCTGCGATCTCCTCACGAGTAAAGTCATGGGTTTCCATTTCGATATTAGAAGGGAGTTTGTTGAATAGGCCGGGTCGAGACTGTCGAGAAATTTGCTGGCTCATGACTGAAGAGCTAGCAGCAGAATGTACAGGAATGGCAAGAGTGGCAGATTGAGGTTTAGAGCTCCAGCGGAAAAGATTGCCTATCGTTTGAGAGAAGGAGCTTGAAGAAGTGGGAACGGACGCGGGTTTAAGAGAGTTTGCGAGATCAGCATCAACTGCTGCGTTGAGCCGATAGGTAATTGCTGGGATTCTGATTAACTAGTGGGGCTAGGAAGGAATATATAGTTACTTACGGTCAGTTTCATGCATCACATTGTAGAGATTGTCGATTGCAAAGCATCCGTAGGTACCTGCTTCGCCCGTGAGGCCTGGATCCGAAATATCGTACTCATCGCATCCGGGTTTGTGCCTATCTCTGCGCGGCAATATGCTTGCTGTTCAAGTTAGTGTCATTAACTGATGGAATGGGGTTTAGGGTAAAACAGACACTTATGAAGCAGGAGGAAGAACCCAGCTGGGCTGCCACAAAAGAAAACATTTTTGGTGTCGAATTCGAAAATCGTCTCGTTAATATCGGTCTTGGAGAAATCAATATAGGGTAGAGTCGTTGGTTGTTGGCTGAGGACATCCATTGCCATAATACTTCCAAGCGAATGCGCTATTAGATGCACTTTTCCAATGTTTTGGAATCCTGGGTTATTCTGACACCAAAGCCGATATATCCTGTTGGCCTCTTTAATTACTGCGCGAACCATCTTCTGCTTGTGGTGAGAAAGATAATACGGAATATCCAGCATCACATCGCTGATCAAATTTCGTACAGCGGGAATGGTCTCCGGAGTAATATCCTTTAATGCGAAACGGTTTGCGTTTGGCTGATTCTCAATAGCCTCTTCAACGTCCGTATCTTCAAGAGAAAGAGTTGACCGCCAATTGACAGGAAGGACCATAATGTTTTCTAGATCAGGACGCATATTCGGCCAAACTGAATTGCTATTAAGTTCAATATTGACTTGTCTTCGAAACGAGTTAATAGCATGAGTGAAATGGAAGCTCTCAACACGCTCCGATAGCTTTTGACCTATCCCATGAATGACAAATACCAAGTCACTAACCCCGGGTTTCCTCTCCTCCATCTGGCAAGCATAACATATTTGTCGGCGGGACGCGGCTTCTCTTGTTGCTGCCTGCTGCATTTTCATAAAATTCCTTACGTTAGGCGAAACGAGTTTCGGGGGGTGTATCTTGTCCCACGCCCGGTGGTCAAATCCTCTGACAACCGCAATTCCAATCTGTCTTCCCTTTCGAATAGCACTCAATGGTCGTCGCCCACCGGCCACAGATGGCAGCAGGCTTGGCCGTAGTATCTGAGCATCCTTGGAGTCGACGTACATCACGCTTGAATTTTTGAATAACTTTGAAGCGGCTGCGGATGAAGACGTAGCGCCAGCAGCATAATTGTCTTGAAGTACGTGCTGATTTTCACTTCTTCCGGTGCTACTAACAGAAGTCCCGGCTGCTGAACTCGGACGACTTCCAGATTTACTTTGCGTTTTGGCATCTTCTGTCGGCCAAAGTTTATAGACAACTTTCATCTCTGCCTCTGCTCCATTTTCGACACAGCTGTTCAGCTCGTCCTGCCAAGTTTCGGTCCATGGTTTCAAATACATGTACCCAGTTTCAAGCTGGTTAGCAACGGCTGTATCCACGGGCAGCATTGAATTTTTGTAGAACCAAGTAGCTCGGATCACTGGTGATATATCATGGATTGGGCTCCAATATATGGGTTTCATCTATTCCAATGTTAGAATATCCGAAAGGCTATGAGGGGCAAGACAGTACCTGCAGCTTGGGGAACTCGACGAGAT
This sequence comes from Amauroascus verrucosus, assembly GCA_001430935.1. Classification (NCBI taxonomy): domain Eukaryota; kingdom Fungi; phylum Ascomycota; class Eurotiomycetes; order Onygenales; family Onygenaceae; genus Amauroascus; species Amauroascus verrucosus. Next base: position 77,696 of record LJPJ01000912.1, read on the forward strand.
GAAGCCGTGACTCCCCAACTGTCACAGTAGCTTCGGGCTCTTCATTTTTCGAAATGTCAGCTCGGTTATCTTCATGTGTTCTGCAGACAGCCGCAGCCGATGACGCAGGCATTTGACCACCAAAATTTCCGTTATCCATGGAATCCTTAGTCAACCTCGTGATTGGGGTTGGCCGACGACTTTCATGGTCTCGGATTGGAGCTCTAATAAACGGTGATCCGCTAATATTTGTATCGTCAGAAGGTCTAATAATCTGGGGACTGGAATGCCCGCTTCCTTCTGACGCATGTTCCTCACCACCAGGAGAAGAGTGCCGGTTACATTTTGAGGCTTTTGACTTCCGATCGATAGGGATGCTATGCCTCTTCCGAATGTTACTCACCTCGGAGCACTCCGGAAAAGTTTGACTAAGTCTTGTCCGCCTTCGGGCAGGGGAGCCACCACTACCATTCGCGCCTTGCGGCCCATCATCATCAAAACTGTCATTGGTACTTCGTTCTGCGGGAAATTCTGAAGAAAATTCCGGGGCAACGATAGGAGTCTCTTTTGTCACAGCGTTCTGGCTATTCTCATCCCTCCTCCTTTTCCCCCGAATCGATAACCCGGGCTTCGAACAATTGTTGGCCCCGTCTCTATTCTTATCTAATTCCCCGTTAATAATATTTCGCAGTCCTTGCCAGGTTTCTTCGAGGGCGATATTATCACGCACTGAGAACGGTCGTGGGGGTAGCTTCGAAACATCGGGACTGCTCGACGGGGCCGAAATCGCCGTGAGGGGATCGTCGATCGGCAGAGACGATAAATAGAAATATTGTACCCGTACCTTCGGAGAATCGGTGGTTGAAACGTTTGGGTCTCGGATTGCTTGCTTTTGCTCGGGCGGTTCGTAAAGAAGGCAAGTTGGGCCATATGTATGCGTCGTGGTAGCCATTTTCGCATTATTTTCACTAAATCCCACTAAATCCGAGGTCAATATGCGAAGTAAAGTATGAGCCAGCAGAATATTTAAATGGAGTCCACACTGCGAAAACTGGCAGTTGGTTCGCGTCGGCAACAGGCAACGACATGATCTTAAGATGTGAACATCCGTTGGGAGGTAGCTTGAAGCTCCAATTCCAGGGATCAACTCTAATTATTAACCAAAAAGATAGCTTAATAAGTACATTAAAAGATAGTGAATAATATCAAAACTTGGTATAATGCTCTCTATGAAATAGACATATCAAGATTGACAAGAATGTGATGTTTCTGTAGAGAAGCATTGGAGATGTGTCGAACAACGCCAACGTTGGGTTTGGGAGCTGCTGGTGCGAGGTAAGGTTAAGCTCAGGCTCGGCATGCTTGGCAATGACGTCGCTGGAGCCTCTCTGCACGACGAGCCCACAAACGGGCACATGAGAGCATCCACAGGGCGAAGTCTGTTTCAACACTAAGATCCGATGATAAGATGAAGCACTCTTACTCACGTTTCAAAGCCAGGGAAGAACTCCAAAATCTCTCCACTACTCCCTTCACCTCGCCTGATCAGTTGGTCTTGACGTATAGATTTTTTAAATTAACCCCATGTCCTAGTATGTCCTTGAAGAAATAGGGCCACAGGTGAGAGGAACTATTGTACAGTACTAAAGACATGCGCGCCGATAGGTAACCCCACCTTCACATCAGGCGCCATATCCTCTTATTATCGATGGATTGGATACATTTAGGAGTCCCAATAACTCATCGCACAGCAAGATTAAACTATCCTCAAGATGCATATCGAAGCATGCCAAACTTCGGAGCCAACATACCATTATTAATGCTAGTCGTCTTTAGGGAGCGTAGGAGGGTGATACTCCTTCGGAATACCATGCTCCCTGGTAAATCTCATTTTCTTCTCCTGCTCCTGCTTCATCAATCCAAGCGCATTGACCTGAAGCTCCTGAAAGGCAAGAAACGTGACACACGGAGCACCCAGCATTTCCAAAATTTTATGAGTGTCGTGCATGTGCTTTCTAATCACACTATCCGGATAGCAGAAGGTGCGGACACTCATCTCCTTAGCAATGATCTTCCAGTTGTAAAGAGTCGCGTTTAGGAGAACTGGATTGCCAGCACAATCGCCGTGGAAAACAAAGTTCTTGATATTGTAGAGGATTAAATCCCGCTGCGTTGCTTGGTCGAATTGAAATTGCACGACCTGTGGCCTGTTTTTAGAAGTCCAGAAATTGATAACCTTGGTAACGGATTCCGCCGACATGCGCGCTTCGCGATATTGCTCCATAAGAAACTTGTTTGCAGTCACACAAATCATGAGCTCCATTTCAGAATATAGCTTGGCCTGAGTCGGAGGATCCAAAGAAATCGGGCACTTCGATATGGCTGGTGTGGGTGACTTCGATTGAAACGCTGTGGTTGTGGTTTTCATTACATCCCCGGTCTAAATTTTGCAAGGCGTTAGGTAGCCAAGTTTCAAGGCATATGGTAGAAGAAGAAGAAGAAGAAGAAGAAGAAGAAGAAGAAGAAGAAGCTACTTACCATATCCTCAACGCGTTGCTTGATCTTCTCCCTAATCGTCTTAAGAGTTGGCTTTTTCTGTTTTTCAATGGTTGGCGAACTTCCTAGCCACCCGTTTTCCCCAAAGAGCTTTTTGTGCGGAGACCGAGACCGACGCGGAGGCGTTGATTGATAAGCGATTTCTTCATATTCGTCAAGGTCCTCTAGAACTTTTACAGGCGACCGGGATCTCTGTCGAGGCCTTGCTCTATCGAGTACTTCATGTTGCTCTTCACGCTGCTCCGGGTAGTAGCTGGCGTTCGAATACCATTGATGAAAATAATTCCCCGAAAGGCCCGCAGGTTCGCGGCCGGAATTATCAAAAGTCTTAACATTCCCTTCTGACCGAGAATGAGGAAGCCTCGTTGAGGCCTGATTCAAGTCTGCTTGGCAACGGAAGGCGTTGGGCCCAGGGATAACAACCATTTCAGGTGCATTCTGCCACAATTTGTGGCGGCCTGTTGACCCGCTCGAATCCGTATTGCTGCTAAATGATGAATGGCCACTAAATAATTAGCTGAGATACAAGAACGCGTTCGAATTGGACAAGCTTACGCATTATACATTATTGGTACTTCCATTGATGAAGGATCAAATTTGACCGGGTCAAGCTCTGAGACCCGACCTTCAGTAGATTGTTCTGTTAGGTTCAAAATCTGGCGCGTAAGGTGACGGAATATATCTCTTGAAGGGACAGTGGAAGAAGAAGAATAAGAATAAAGCGATGGGGTGGATGGAATTGTGGTGGATGAATTTGAGTTGCGAGACTCCTAGTGTGATCGATGAGCTGTTGTTGCCAGGCGGTTGTGTGGGTGTAAACATTTCAAATAAAGGAAAAGTACCTCAAAAGCGTTGCCAATAGCAGTTGGAACTTCAACAGAACCACTGTCATTGCAAGCACTGCACATATCCACTATGAATCGGTAATTGGATTGAAAAATAAGAGGTTCAAGAAACGCAAGGTAGGCCTATTGTCTAGCCAGGTATGGATAAACTTGAGAAATCGATTGGGAATAACTGCGTTGAGAACATATATGCAATAGGGTTTCAGGGCCAATGGGAGTTAAAGAATACAAATACACAAAAGTAGAAACAACAACACACCCAAAGAAATGGACTTGCCAGCGTCTGGAGGATCAAGGTAGTGATAGCAATACAGCGACTGTTTTGGGAGCTACTTCATGACGATCCATATGGGGCAGCACATCCAGTGGTAACATAAGGCTGAGTAAAGTGAAGAGCAGAATTGGGCAACAACAACATCGAGTAAAAGGCAAACAACGTCCTTCACAGGACTGCCATGGAAATTTCCATGAGTACATGTGGCCGTCTGCAATCTGAGAAAACAATGACATGGCTCCAGGACACGCCTTCCAACTGGTAATCAAGAGACATATCCAGGTTTTATATATAACATTAGAAAATCAAAGTGGCTAGCATGCACACGACACATGCTCTAGCGACACACAGATCCTTGGGATCTCGTTGAACATGGGACCTTAGGAGTGTGATAAGCTCCTTTCTCATTGCTGTAATAAGACATTTTAGTTTGCGATACCACAAATGCCAATGAGACGCAATTTTGCCATACGACTCTTTTCATTGAAAAGATGAGGAAAAGATGAGGTTCGACGAGTATGGCAGCCAAATGAGATGTGACAAGTTTGGGATAGTAAGGCATCCTTCATACTGCAAGCTTGAGCGCAAATTCTCCCAGACAAACTCAAACGGCAGCCTCCCTACTGGTAAGGGGGTGATAAGTCGAGAGCTCGAGAGTCTCCATTCCAATTCTGTCAAACTCCAGAACTGCCGGGAGTAACTCCGCTAGGGATGAGGTGAGGACGGGGCCAGGAGGGCCGTTGGCGGAAAACTTTCGCATCTACCGAAGTTTTGGGAATGGCGTGCGGAGTGGAATTCTGGAAGCGCCCACGTGATCGGCCTCGGCGGAAGTTCGCGGCCCAGCGACCGGCGGCAAAGGGTTTATCCGCCGCGGCGTTTGGCTCTTGGCACTGGCTGAGGGCTGCCGCATCGGGATTAGCGGCTTACCCCACAGACAAAAGGCAGTGGCCAAGGATCCTGACTAATCGGCTCCCCGAGTTACACGACGCCGAGTTTGAATCCGAAGAGCGCAACCAGCCTGGTGATCCCCACTCGATGCCTACCGACTTTAGTTGGAGAATGCGCCGATGGTTCCAGTTGCCTGCAAAAAAGCTCCTGCTTCACCCATAATCATGGACCCTGCCATTGGCCGCTATCACTGCCGTGTCTTCAGGACAAGGCGAATCCATTCTCAAGAGGCCTTCCCTTCACGCCTCTGAGATATTTATTATGGCTCTCCGTCCGCATCAAGGGTGAACTTGTTTCAATTTTTCTCCTTCTTGATACTTCCTTGCAAGAATAAGCCTAAGGTAGAATAGACCCTCTTTCCTATTCTGTCCTCATCACCTCTCCGCAGCACATCGAGTCATACCATCCTTGCAAGTTATGTCGCAAGAAAAGTACGACATCGTCATCGTCGGGGCCGGCCCCGTCGGTCTCCTCCTCTCCCTTTGTCTTTCCAGATGGGGCTACAAGGTGAAGCACATTGACAACCGGTCCGTGCCCACCAAGACCGGTCGCGCAGATGGAATCCAACCACGCTCCATGGAAATCTTGCGAAATCTCGGCCTCAAGCGCAAGATAATGGCGTATGACCCCGCAAAGGTGTACAATGTCGCCTTCTGGGACCCCTTGCCCGATGGCAAGGGGATTTGCCGCACTGGAAACTGGGCCAGCTGCCCTGACTTCATCGACACCCGCTATCCATTCACAGCGCTTCTCCACCAGGGAAAGATCGAACGAGTCTTTTTGGAGGAAATTGAAAAGGCTGGAACAATCGTTGAGCGCCCATCTACCATCGTCGGATTCAAGAATGACGGAAAAGACCCTGAATACCCAGTTGAGGTCGACTTGAAGGATCTAGATACCAACGTCTGCACAACCGTGCGAGCAAAATATCTCTTTGGAGGCGAGGGAGCTCGAAGTTTCATTAGAGAGCAGCAAAACATCGGTATCCGGCATAAGGACCCCATTGCTCATGTGTGGGGTGTGATGGATGGCGTTGTGAGAACAAACTTCCCAGATATCAAGGTAAAAATTCCCAGCTAGTTATCACTACTCTAGATAGCTTTGCTGACTTGACGATCAGACGAAATGCACAATCCACTCTGACCACGGTTCAATCATGGTCATTCCTCGAGAAGACGATATGGTCCGCTTATACGTCCAGCTGGCATCATCCACTGACAAAGACTGGGACCCAAGGATGACTGCAACCGTCGACCAGGTTAAGGAAGCCGCGGCTAAGGTCTTCAAGCCATTCGATATCACCTGGGACCGCATTGAATGGTACTCAGTGTATCCTATCGGTCAAGGCATTTCAGAAAAGTATACCTTGGACCACCGAGTATTCATTGGTGGTGACGCTTGCCACACTCACAGTGTACGTTCATCTATTCTAAACACGACGCGGCTTTTCTAGCTAACACCAATAACAGCCCAAAGCCGGCCAAGGCATGAACACTGCCTTCCATGATGCATTGAACCTTGCATGGAAAATCCATCTCGTTGAAGGAGGAATGGCCAAGCGTGATATCCTTACCACTTACGAATCTGAGCGAAAGATGATCGCCGAGAGTCTCCTTGACTTTGACGCTAGATACGCTAAGCTTTTCTCTACACGTATTCCGTCCGTGAGCGAAGTTGACTCCGCCCTTGGACGTGCCAAGGCAGACGAAGGCAACGAGTTCGTCAAGGCTTTCAAATCCGCCTGCGAGTTCACTAGCGGCTACGGTGTCGTTTACACCCCAAACATCTTCACCTGGTCACCCTCCCATCCCGCCAAATCACCACTATTCAACCCCAAGGGTACCAAACTTGTCCCTGGCCGCGCTCTGCCCACATGCACCGTGACTCGCGTCCTCGACTCCAACCGCGTCGCACTAGAACAGGAAGTCCCCGCCAATGGCTCCTTCAGAATCTTCGTTCTCGCCGGCGACATCAACAAGAGTAAGACCGCTCTCGCCGATTTCAACGCCAATCTCCAAAAGTCCCGCTCCTTCTATTCCACATACTCTCGACCTGTAGATCAGGCCGTGTCCTACTTTGAGCGCCACAACCCACATTCCCGCTTCTTCAGTCTCCTCCTTGTCTTCGCCAACCACAAAGATGAGGTTGAAATTTACACCGTTCCAAGCACATTCCAAGCATACTCACACCACATTTATTCGGATGATCGGAGTGACCGGTTCGTTCCTGATGCCAAGGCACCGGCTCATGAGAAGATGGGTCTTGAAAATGGTGGTGTCGTTGTTGTCAGGCCTGATGGACATATTGCGTGCTCGGTAGAGTTGGTTGAGGGATCAGGCACCGTGGATGCATTGAATGAATTCTTTTCATCTTTCTGTGAGAGACCGCTTGGTGGAGAGGCTGGCCAGTCCAGACTATGAAAGTGTGTGGAGGATGGTTCGTGGAGCCGAGTGAGAACCAGTTGATTTCATGGCATGATTTCGTATAATGTATATACCTTAAGAAGTGTACCGTTTTATTATTTTAATTCTAAAGAAAATGATAGCCCAGCTTTATGTCCTTAATAAAGAACGTCCATTATCCCAGACCAGAGCATATGCGCACACCTAGGCCAGCGTCCCTGTTAACCAACGTCCCGGCATAGCGTGATTTCATAAGAAACTCAGAATGGCCGGCCATCTATTCCTAGTCAAGCCCGGCTAGGACATCAGAACGACCAGCATAAGGAAGACCCCTATTAGGCTCAACTCAATGTGCACACATGATTCTTTTACAGAATTTACAACACCGCCCATAAGTGGAGGAAACTAAGCACCCATCTACGCGGGAATATTCAGAGTTATTTCCATCCCCTCGAGTAAAGGTACGTTCACCCCAGATCAGGAGTTCATACCCTTTTAATCTCCCAATTCAATCCCGTGATACTAACCTCCTCACCTGCTTTCTCGTCGTAATCATACCATTCTCCCTCTTGCAGATCAATTGCAGTAAATGGAGTATTCGACTCTGCACCCTTGGCCTGCCATTCACCCTACATTAGACCCACGTTAGAAAACCAAAACAATACAAGTCCTGGAAAAAACGATGGAAGATATTGAAAAACTGGGGGATGGGGGGGAAACTTACATCGGGTATAAATTCTGTAAATTCAAGACCCCGACAGTCGAATTGGATGATTTGTTGTTGGGTTTGGGATTCGGTGCATGCGGATGGATTGTTGGTGAAGGAGGCGGAGTTCTCGCGCTATGGTTTAAGAGTGAGAAAAATTGCTCAGCCATGCTGCCAAACCATAGGAGGGTAAATAGTTAATAAGTAAAATCCCAGCCGAGATGGAAAAGAAGAGAATGGCATGTTCACTCGAGAGCCATGAACCTGGGTTTTTTTTCGGACTAGGGTCCCTAACCTCACATACGCAGCAGAGAGGGTATCACCGGATCCTCATGGATATCACAAAAAGCAGAAGAACAACCATGGGGCCCAGTTAAAAAAAAAAATAATCCTGGGGCTCATAGGAGTTTTGCCACGCTTCTTGCTCAAGTGTAGACCACCCAAAAGCAAGAACCGCAGGGCGCAAGTTAAGCGGAACTCCCATCCTTCCTTCACCAGTCCAAAAAATAAAAATAAAAATAAAAAATTTCGTCGACTTACATGGCAAAACCCGCACTTCCAAACAAAATTGGCATCGCCCCTACTTCCCGAAACATGGTGTTTCTCCTAACATCCATGTCAGCGAGTTTATCCTCAAATAGTACAACCCAAAAAAAAAAGTCGATTAAACAGCCAGGACCTATGTATGGAGAAAGGGGGAGCGAGCACTCACCCATCTATTGAAGCTCACTAGTTTCGGATGTACTTCCCGGCACGATGTGCACTGGACTCTGAAAGAGTAGTGATATGGCGAGTCCTCGGTGTCGGTGGGCTGGAGATCAGTGATCCTGTGGGAGACTTTGTTAGCCATCATCTTGGTGGCTCTTGTGTTTTCAATGTAGGTATAGAAAGAATCTTAGGGCCAGGAGTTCTCGTTACCTACCCTGCCAGAACTGCGGAGACTGTGAGAGCATACATAGCGCCGAGATGGCTTGAATGATTTCGTAGTTGGCAAAAAAACAAAAACGAATCTGTCAATAGAAATGTTATTGGGAATATTCGTCTATTTTTTGGAGGGAATTAGGAGATTTGCGGTGATGGCGGGGTGTTGAATTCGATGGCGGAACGAAAAACTTTTGGCGGGGGGCGGGACAAGTTCCAAGTAAAGACATCAGCTGTTCATCATGGAAGCGTCTCACTCGACAAAATCCACAGCAAGCATCATGTTTGATAATTGATAGGATTCAGTTTCCTATGCTGCTATGTTGAATATCATCGGGCATAAGTTCTCGTTACATTCTGCCGCCTTGAAGGACAAACGCACATCCAATGCGTTGTGCTCTCAACCCTCCTTGCTTCAAACTCCTACAACCGTAATGTCTTAAGACGATGGACTGTACCTGTTACTAAATTCATATTTCAGTCGCATTAAATTTAATATGCCATGAAGCAGAACATGCCAGATTCCCCAATTTGTAGTGCAGAGAGACCATCAAAAAAACATGACGCCATTGCTCCAAGGGACTTTTTGGGCTGTTTTCCAAACTGATGGTGGCAAGTCAATAGGTAAAGATATATCGTACAAAGGAGAGGGTATCATCGCGAGAATAAAGAAGAATGCCAGCGAACAACGGCCGTTGCTTAAAAGTATCGTCATAAAGGAACATGTGAGAGACCAATCATATCCATAGTAAACCGCGATAACCCGGCCGACGGAAAGAATGCTCTCTAGAGGTAAATGAAGAACTAGAAACATGGAACTGGCAGGTATAGTCTACCTGCATCATGCATTGACGATGGAAATTCTTATGCCTGAAATCATTTCGCGTTTTCGAGGTATGCAGACCATCGTCCCTATTTCCCACGTGGAAAAATTGCATCATATCCGAAAACGGCCATCCATAGTCAGTGATATAGCCTCAACGTTGAATCGTCATCGCCCAAACTGCGGCATCTTGATTTTCCTTTTCCACCCTAACTTTTTCAAAGCGATGTCTGGCCGCTCCTTCTCCATGCTCTCTTTGCCAGAAGAGCTTGTCGACGAGCCAGAACTGTGCACACGTTCATATTCTTCTGCAAGGATTTCTTCAAGTCGAACATCTGCTTCTGAGGAGGTGCGTGGCTCCTCGGGATCGAGGTGTTCGATAAATCGCGATGTCAATCCTGGCATTGTGAAAACGAGATATATGTGTATTCGCAAGGTAGATTGAAGTAGGATAAAAGACTATTGTAAAGGAGGAGGGGGTATCGGGTTCAATCGATATTTGTGAAACCTCAGGTAATGATAGCAAGCAACAAATAAATTCTGTTTGCTGTATTGTTTGCGAGAATTCGTGGCGAGGTTGGGGGGTTGGTTTTAAGCGTGGAGGTTTCACTGGACGCTTTAACTTCACGGGGAGGAGCTCCGGCAAGTGTGATAGCAAACTGTGGAGGACTTCCCGGTAGGTAGGAATGCTGCAGGGTGTTGAGTTGATATGTGGACTGCCGTTTTTGGTGCTAATACCGCGGAAATTATTGGCAATATGGTGTGAGTAACAAATAAAAAGCGAAACTATATGCTGCAGAAGCTTGCATTATCTGTATCATGCAAACGAGAGTCGTAGGTGAAAAAAAAATCGGTAAAAGAGTAATAAATAAAAAAGCAAATTCGGGCAGGCAGGTTGGTGAACAAGGGGGTGGAATGTGTTTATTATATGCATCAAAGGGTGTTTGGAATTAACGCTTTTGTAGCCAATATTAACACAATCGGCCCCCCTTGACGATGATGAAATCGAGCATAGCTCCGTCATGAAGCAGCGGATGCAATATATAAAAATAAATGCATGCAGTTGTTAAGTGAATCCTGAGGGGGTTTGAAGTCTCTTTTGTATGGATGGGCTTCATCCTCCGAGTGGAAGCGTCGAGTTTTAAACTAGCGCCCTTCACTGAGGGGTTCGTGCAGATGCACGGAACATCTCTTTCAACTCAGACTGCAAAGGCAAAAGCTTCTTGCGCATAAATAGTTAAGGGGGTCCTGGGCTGGCTCTTGTGACATCTTCCTATATTGGTTAATTCGACAATTGAAGGTTCTGCCCCAGCGCTTTTTTTTGGAGGAAGAAGGGCAGATCGACATGTCTAGCGTCCTTTCTGCCAAGGGATAAACCCGAAGACATCCTGGACTCAATGGCGATGGTTGTCTGGGTGCAAAATGCGTTCATCGTGGGGCAGTGTTGTCGTGAGGATGTTGGCGATGGCGGCAAGGTTTGTTCGAGAGTGGCATCCTAGCCACCGCCAGCACCACCACCATCGCCTGGACTTGTTCATTCGACTGCTGGTGATCGAGTCACGAGCGCATACCTATCTACGGCACAAGAACGCGTATAGCTTAGAAAAATCAGGTTCTCTATCCTGTCCTGGCATCGACATATTACTGGATGTGTCTCATACAAGGAGGCAATTTTTCAACAAGCGTTTTCTGCTGCCTTGGCTTACATCCCAATGAAGGAGCTCGTTGACCGAGTGTGGCGGTTGGTTAACTACCTCGCAGCCACTTTTGGAGAGAAGGCTACCACTTTCAGCTTTCCACAGTAGCTGAATGATGTCGTCAGGAGTTGCGTAGGTCTCTGGCGATAGTAATCTTCGAAGGTTGGACAACTTTTAAGCGCTTGTTCCTTTCAAGGGACTCTCTATATTCCAGTTCTCAATGATTTCCACACAAGACCCGAAACAATGCGCTGGACGAACATCAATACTCAGTTCGTATCCAATGAACCACCCTCTAGCAGGGTTTTATCTAACGAATCTTCATTGATTCTTTGGAGCCCTGCTCTCCAATCATCGGTTATGCAATCTGGCATTCTCTTTCGAGAGGTTGTGTTTCAGGCTGGGATGATGCCACTTGAAACCGCGGAGTTTCTGGTTGCACATGCTGACACACTTTGCCCAACGATCTCGACACGTTGAAGCTACCGGGGATCATCAACGATTGACCTCTACGAAAGCAAGAAAGAAAAAGAAAAAGAAAAAGAAAAGAAGAAAGAAAGACACGCTGACTTTTCAAGACTCGGAGCCGAGGAAACCCCATGATTTCCTAGAAATCACCCATCAGCCTTCTTCCAGCCTCAGCCTACGCTGGCAGAGCCTTATCGTACGCGCACTTCGCTGAACATTTATTGCAAAGCCCACTTAGCAGGAGTATCTTAAATGGTGATTCTTCCGTTTCTATCGCCCTTTCTGAAATCGCTTGAATTCCAATCCCATAATCACCCGCCGCAAGACCCCACCGCCAATTACATGCAGGGCTGCCTCGTAAATGTGATCAGCGCTCCTTATGGTATAGATTGTATGTTGGAACTTTTCTTTCTCTCTCTCTCTCTCTCTCTCTCTCTCTCTCTCTCTCCAGCAAATTCCTTCCCGAGTACCCTATCAATCTGGGATCCCAAGAGACACTTCACAACCAGTCCCATTAGTCAAGGAAACTCCCTTTCAACGCCAGTCCCATGTATACCATTACTGCCCAGCCATTCAACCAGCCATTTCCACGTCCTTCATTTCCACTCCTTTGGCGGCCGAAATCCAGAGAACGTTATTACACCTAAAAAAATAAATAAAAAAATACCAAAACAGTTTTTAGCTATCCACTCAATAAAGCGCAATAGACAATAACAAGCAATCAACTCAATGAAAAAAAAATTTGCGAACGAAGGTTGTTCATACCGTATCAAAACTTGACCCAGAGTTCCTGTGTTCTTCCCATCGATAAACTCTTCTGTATTCGAGAGCTGAATGTTCATGTAAGAGTCCACACTGATTAATTGGCCTTTGTATTCAGTCTGGCCCCATTTTAGTCGAATGATCACATCTTCATTGATCCTGAGAATGGCACAAGACGTCAGCCGGTTTCCTTCTTTCAAAAAATCAAAAAGGCCCCTAGTCCCATGAGTCCGTCCCGGCAAATAGGTATGAGTAACTGGGGGTGAATGAACGCACAGCGACTGCAGCATCGGCCGCGGGTTAAGGGGAACAAACTAGAAAGTAGCACGTAGTCAGTATTCAGGTTAATTAGGACAAGGTGGGAGATTTTCCACGTAGAATGCGCAAGGGATTCAAACATACACTCATTTTCTGGAGAGGCGACTGGTTCAGAATAGGTATCAAGCGAATCTTCCAATGCCGAAATTTGCGCGAAGAGGCACGTAGCAGGAAAAATGTATCGTACTCTCTCTCAATCTCCGTCAGCTAGACAGGCCCGGATTGAAAGCTTCGAATGGGGATGGGGCAAGCTCCACGGATGGGGTTAGTCGATCGCCGCCCTAATATGGTTTATGTCATCGTATGGGTGATATTCTAGTGGTTGAATTGCGCAAAGATTGTAGATTTGAACGCGAAATGTATTTACGGAGTATTTATTGACTTGGGACTTGTGATTGTTTTTTGTGTTATATTTACGTGTCGCTGGGTGCCTGGTGATGCCTCGTAACCTGTTCCCAAATCCACCTTCATTGCTGGTTCAAAGAAAGGCCTGACTCGATGCCCAGTCACACTTTGCTACCTCGACGCGTTTGGTAAAATTTCCTCAGTTGTCTATTAATATTAAGCAATACCTTTTAATAAAGACTGATATCGTCATAGGTTTGAAGCCATTATAATACGTCCTGTCTTTTCAACTGAGAGATCAAACACACTAGCTGCAGCTACATAGACGATTTCTCCTCAAATATACCCTAGCCTGTCTAAGAAACGCCAGAAAAAAACAAAAGAATATCTAGAATGTCAATGATGTCTTCATCCCAGTCCCCTAGCTCTACTACATATTTTGACCAGCAGCGCTCAGTGTTACTGAGAGAAATTTCATTGGTGAGATTTCTTACCCAGTCTTTTTCTTCATTCTGCTGAAGCCTACGGACTACCTGGAGTTCTTTTGTTTGCCTTTTCCTTGATACCCGATAATATTTCGGGTTGCACGACTATATACCCAGCGACATTATTATCTATAATGTCCCTATTCTAGCTAAATGACGCTTCAAATACACCAATCCCGATGCATTTCAATCCATCATAATGGGGCAGAAACCCATGCTAACATCATTCTCCCCCTAGAGTTTCGAACAAGTCCTCCAGAATATCAATAGATTGAATCGAAACCTAGAAAGTGTCATCGCAGTATGTCATATATTTCTTTTTTTCTTCTTTTTCTTCCTTTTCTTTTTCTTTTTTTTTAGATCCATGTTCTCACCAATAATATCTTTCTAGGTCGGAAATGAATTCTCTTCCGTAGAAGCTCTATGGTCTCAATTTGAAAATGTGATGGCGAAAGACGGCGAGGGGAATGCAGAAGCAGAAAATGGAGGCGATCGTGGTAGAGAACGAGAAGAATCAGAAAGAGCCCGGGAGCGGGAAAAAAGTCAAGACCGGGGTGGGGAAGAGGTGAAAGAAGTGAGAGAAGTGAAAGAAGAGGAAGATGATGAGATGAGATAACAACTCTTTTTGAAAATGGTTATTGAAGATAGCTAGCTGGTTTGCTCTTTTTTTATGTTGGTGAAACGACAGCGTGAGCGAATGAAACACCTTCTTGCCTGTTAAGAGACTTATATATACACCGCGTCATGTTTGTCGGGCGCAATAAAAATATACGACTGGCACGCTTCCACATCTCAACTACATGAACACCGCAAAATATACGGCCAGAACTGACTGACCCGAAAATCATTGAGTGGTAGTGGTATCTAATCAGATACATATGCTGTATTACTTTGCATCCAAACCTATAAAAAGTAAAAACAAAAAGAAAGAGAGAAAGCCTAGCCGCATTAAACACCGAACCAATGCATCATGATATCCTCCAGGAAGCCCTCCAAACAATACAAGCCTTTGTAGAAAGCAAAAAAGCTAAGAGATGGAAACAACGGCATAGAGTAAGGACAATATTTTTAGAAAAAGTCGACAGCATAATCTGCATTAGGTGGGTGATACACCACCGGATAAAAGAAGAGGGAAAAAAAAAGAAAGGTACAAGTAGACAGGGCGTGGTGATTTAAGAGGAAAAGAGCAAGAACAAAGGTCGTAGTGTGGAATGAACAGGCTAGAGAAAATAGAAAGTAAGAGAGTGCATGTTCGCATAAGACATACTCACACCGTCTTGCGCCCATCATACATCCATCGACCATGAGCATCACATATTGAAATCACGTTTTAAAAACGCTCTCGATAATTGGGGTTCGTTTTTCTTTCCTTTTTTTGTTTTCAAAGAATTTTGCAGGTTCGTTTCTTGATTTTCTTTCCACCGACGCCTTGGAGACCACCACCGCGGGAATCCCAATTGCTCTCTTCAATCCCCACCGCCGTATTGACAGCAAGCTCAAACACCTCGTCAACGCCTCTCATCTCCTTGCTACTGCATTCCACGTACTGGGCGCCCATCCGTTGTGCTACAGCTTGGCCTTGCTCCGGTGTGACTGGAGTTAAGCCTTGACTCTTGAGCAGTTCGATACAAGTTCGCTTTGATCGAAGATCTGACTTGAGACCGACTAGGATGAGCGGGGTGGTGGGACAGAAATGGAGAACTTCAGGGTACCACTGCGAAGGAGACTGTTAGTTTCTTTGTTTCGATTCCCCAAGGTTGTGGCTGACAAAGACAATAGACAAGCGGAATGTTCAAGTAAGAATACGTACCTTGTCCATGACATTCTCGAGTGAGACCGGACAGTCAATGGCGAAACATACGAAGAGAAGGTCTGTCTCTGGGTAAGAGAGCGGTCGAAGTCGGTCATATTCCTCTTGGCCGGCGGTATCCCAGAGGGCTAGCTCGACAGTCTTCCCTGATGGGATATGTGTGGTTTGAGTAATATAGTTTTCGAACACTGTGGGAACATATTTCTGTCTGTGGATCAGCCTCTTTGTCCGTTTTAGAAAATTATATTTCCTTGATTGTCTGCTTACCTCTGGGAAGTAGCCTTGGGAATAGCTGATCAACAAACATGTCTTACCACAGCCTCCATCACCAACAACCACGAACTTCTTTGAATACGCAGGTGGTTGAGTAATATTTGTTGCTTGGGACATTCTTCCTGTGGATACGCTCATAGTAGTACTGACTGTGCCATTGCTTGCACGCGTGCTCTGGCTCCTGACTGGCTTGCGACGAGGAGATATGGAAGTAGGGGTTTTCTCATTTGCTACTGATGAGTGGCGTCGAATATTTCCAACGTAACCATACTGATCTTCGTATGCGCGAGCTGACATGGTTAAGAACGGAGAGAGAGGTAGAAAAAAAAGAGGAAAAGGGAAAAGAAAACAAAGACGCTTCGTGAGCTACCTGTTCAGCGTAAATGGAGCAATTGACAAAAGCTGATAAGTATGGTTGGAGGAATTAGGAAGCGAAACAATTATCAATTGTTCTGTACAAGATGGGCCCTAGGAGGATATTGAATGGGATAAGGGAGGTTAGAGGAGGAGGAAGGGAGTGGTTGAGAAATGGTTAATTTTCAGTTGCAAGGTGGAAGAAGGATTTGTGTATTTAGAAGAGTTGCTGGCACGAAGCAAGAGAGTCAAGAGTAATAAGAGTGGTGATGGGTATTAAAGTCCTGCTCTTAACAATCTCCAGCTGGCTCTTCTGCCCTGTAAGGCACAGAGTGGAAGCCCACTTGTTTATCCCAGGGCGCTGCCACAGCAACGGGCAGGTTGGGCAGGGCTGCAGCCACGCCAATTGGCCCCAAATCCTTAACCCCGACGATCTGCAACTTCACGACATCATCAGCCTGGACCAGACTGCAGCAAATGGCGGTTTCAGGAACAAGAGGAGAATTTCAACTTGAGATATTTTTGGCGAAGGATCCTTGCTCTTAGATGGGGAACTTTCCCTAATTACCGGTCACGTCCGTGAGTCAAACCCTGGTTTACAAATCCAGTGGAGCAAATCTGGTGGAGTTTTACTAGTTAGCATGGCACGGTTTCGACCTGACTCCTTCGTACAATCCGCACTTTGTTCTCCGAGTGATGTCCTCACAAGTATCTTGGGGCTGGGGAAAGTTGGCAGTAACGGAGTACATACTTTATCTATGGAGTACTCTTTTGACTAATGACACAATCGCTTGGGTGAAATAGATACATACGTCCATCCAATCCATCCATCCATGCGAGATCTTAGCTTATCCGACTCCTCAATGATGTTCATGCATGTTATCAAGTAATGAGCAGTTGATTGTTCCACAAACCGCGCGGATTGTCCGAAGCTTCAGGCCCTTTTTTTCGTTGAGCTGTGGTTGCTTCGGCTAAAGATACATTCATCGGCTATTGTTGTAGATTTAGTAGGTGAGCTTGACAAAACATGCAAACACGCAGACAAACCCAATCAAACCTCCGAAACCTCAAGTTTTGAAACGCCAAAAACAGAAACAGCTTATCATCTCACGTGTTTGGTACTTTGACGACCTCAGCGCCGCATCTACTCCGAGGTTGTCAAGGCCCTTATCACCAACCCTCTCCACCCCACGCAGGTTTTTGCACAGTTATTTCCATGATGCACTCCTGAACAAAGCTGCATCTCCCCAGCTTCTATGGCCAGGCCCATTGGGAAGAGAACTACCTCCGTTGCGCAACTCTCTTGCAAACAGCTAGAACCATAGACCATGAACAAAGACAAGTCACAACCAGACGCGGGTCTGAGAAGCTTAAATCATTGTATGTGCCCGACGCAATCGCCAGCCATTTATACAGACGCCCGCCTCAGACTATCATCAGAAATGACCATCCTCCATTAACTCTTGCTGATTGTCCTGATTCGCCTTCCTCAGACCAGAGAAGACTTCCAGCATGGCGGTACTGGGTGAGACAGAAGACACTTCCCCTAGTCCGATGGGAAACACCCTACCTTGCTTGGTTGCAGGAACGGATGCGTTCGCCTTCACTTGACACATGGTTTGCCATCAGCGCAAATTTGGGCACTCACACATTCTACATGGTCATGTTGCCAATACTGTTCTGGTGTGGACATACTCGATTTGGTCGCGGGTTAGTATACAGCCTACATCATAGCTTCATATACACCTGTGAGACGAAAAGGGAAATAACTTTATGACTGACAAAAAATGGCAGGATGGTCCACCTCCTGGCGTCTGGTGTCTTCATTAGTGGCTTCTTCAAAGACCTTCTATGCCTCCCTCGACCTCTCTCTCCTCCCCTTCAACGAATTACCATGTCCGGCTCCGCGGCGCTGGAGTACGGCTTCCCTTCTACTCACTCTACCAATGCCGTTTCTGTGGTTGTATATGCGATGCATAATCTACACTCGGCTGATGCTACCTTGTCGCCAATCTCGAAGGCCTTTTTCCAGTTTCTCCTATTCATCTACGCGACATCTATCGTTTTGGGTCGGTTATACTGTGGCATGCATGGATTTTTAGACGTTGTGGCAGGCTGTCTCCTTGGGGCTCTTTTAGGGTTTATACAATGTGCATATGGCGCTGCGATCGATGATTACGTTCTTTCAACCTCCATCCAGGGACCCCTTCTTGCTATTTTAGTGATTCTCGTGCTCGTTCGGATTCACCCGGAACCGGCGGATTCCTGTCCATGCTTCGACGACAGCGTTGCTTTTGCTGGTGTTTTAATTGGGATCGAGGCTGGTGGGTGGCATTTTGGGAAGACGAGTTTTGGGTTCTCAGATCCGATCCCCGGTACCGCCATCTTTGATCTTGAGCAAATCGGCTGGATTAAAGCCGCGCTACGGGTTGTTTTAGGCGTTCTCACGGTTTTTGTTTGGAGAGAGGTCATGAAGCCGTCTCTGCTGCGATACCTTCCCCCGTTGTTCAGAGTTATCGAGAAGTTAGGCTTTAGCTTACCTCGGCGCTTTTTCACACAAGCTTCGTATGTTCACACCTCACAATCTCAAAGCAAGTTCCAGTTACTAACCAACCTCTTGAACACAGTGAATATAAAAGAGTGCCGGAACATCTCAAGGACGATGATGTGATTCCCAATGTCTCGGAAATACCTTCAATGTTTACTTCTATTCGCCATCCACGCCGTCGTGCAATTTCCATTGGACCGCAGTCGGAAGCTGATGCATATGAGACTCTAGCCTATCGCGAACACCGAAGGCGCCTAAGTACATCCTCTCCAGATTTAACCAAATGTCCTTGGTCGTCGCCTTTTGCCGTTGGCGGCGAGAGTAGCGATAGCTCTTTTTCAGCCCCTGGCTCAAAACCCAAGCAACCACCGAGATCGGCTAACAGGAGTCCATTGCGAATTGATGAGTATGAGCATATGATGGGGACCGGAACTCCGACCTATGAGAAGAGTGGGACAACAGATATTACTAGCGCCGCAGCTCAAGCATCGGATTACCCACTTAAATCACAGGGTGAAGAAGAGATGTTCTCAATGATAACTAAACCACGAGTACGATACGATGTTGAGGTTGTCACAAAGCTGATTGTATATTCCGGTTCGTACTGCTGCCACCCCCTCCGAATTTCCTTAGCGACGTAACAAGCTTTGCTAACATACTGGTAGGAATCGCGTGGCTAGCGGTTGAAGGGAATCTGATCTTGTTTCACTTTCTCGGTCTCGACCGATAGCAATTGTGTGTCGGCTTCTCGGCTGGCTAGATGCCGCCAACGGTAGTCGGTTCTTCGTTTCATCTTCAGTTTCCCCCGTATTTCAAGGGATTTAAACGGAATTTGCACTACATTCAAAAGATGGCATTACCTTTTTGGGGGACATTTCATCCAACAAAGATAGTTTCTTGCATGATCAGAAAGTAGACAACAGAGCCGGAAGTTAATGATGATGCCACTGTTCCATTTTGGGCCGACTTCCATTCAGCCATTGAGCAAAAGTAGGGTTCAATGAAGCAAATTTTCACTTTGCCATAGTAAAACCGTTCTATAGTATATACATTAGCTCAACACTGGGTTCCAGGTTGTAGTCAGCTCGCTGACCAATGGGGAATGGCGTGACCAGGCTGGGCGGTGGTTTCTTGGTTGTGGCGCTAACCCTGAACAAGTAAGCGCGGTTAATTTCACGTGACGGCGCGCCAAAACGCCGCGACGGGAAAGCCTGATAAGAAGAATTGGCGACCAGAAAGGTGAAGTTGAGCGCATTTTCGCTTCAACGTGACTTTATCTGAATGTTCTCTGTTTCCGTATCAAGGAATCTTCACTTCGCCTCCAGCTACCACCCTTCTGGACTACATGTCTTGTCTCGCCAGACCCTACCCTCACTCTCGCCGCCCTTCCCCCTCTTCCATCACCTCCTCATCTCTCATTCTTAACATTTATCCATCCTCTCAACTCTATATACTTCCTACTTTAAATTCTACTTCTTGTCCATCCACGGAGATTTGATTACCTCTTTGCATTTTCTACAGCGCAGTTGCCGGCATTTTTGATACCCTTGAAGTTATCGCAGTTCCTGAGGTCTTATTTTTGGTTTGAAACTATTACTCGCTCCCGGTCGGGCCTTTGCAGTCACTCCCGCTTTGCTGGTTGTGTCTATATTTTACGAGTAGGGAGACTACGATACATCGCCTTAATTAGTTCATTTTTAAAGCTCTGTCCCGCGTTAAGGGAAGGAAAGCGATATTTATTGATGTGGTCTATAGCCCGGGTCTGGCAGTGTTGCGAAAAAAGTTTCAACACAAGGAACACAAACAATCCCAATTTGGCAATAGTCACGCTTGTTTGCAAACCCCCACGGAACTCCTGGCTATCAATCACACATTGCGCCTAGTGAACAACTAAGCCTACCTTGAACCGTCAGCGCCTGTCATATTCTCTTTCTCGACGCCTCCATCCCATCGCCTTCCTTCTCCCACACCAAGCTGCTCGTTTTGAATTTATATCTAATCTTCATAAGAATTCGCAAAACGAGAATCAAGGCTTGAACAACCAAGAACAGAACTCATCGAACTGCACCGCACCGTATTGTTTCGGGTCTTCAAAGGTTGATGATGGAATTTTCCTTCCAACCAGCGACTTTTGGTAGTAATTACGCGCAAGAACTTATTCAAAGCCGACAGCGACACGATGCACGACCTCGTTCCTTCGATGTCTCGCGCCTAGACCGACTAGCCCTTTCTAACGATGTAGCAGTGGAGAGAGATAGCGACGACGACAATGCTTGCCCGCACTACTATTGCAACCCCATCCTTGAGTCATTTTTAAAATTGCAACAAAGAGCTTCAAAGAAGGACACCGTAATCGATGATGATGATTTCGCGAAGGTCGAAAGGAAGTCGGAAAATGAGTTTTTAAATCGCGCCCTTCAACAGGCTCGCCGGAACCAACCGCTTGACCCCGTAGTGCCTAATTGTTCTGACACCCTTTATCTAACCCAACAAGCGGCTCCTGGCCGTGTCGAAATGAACAAGGATGGCCTGCACACTCCTAGTTATCAGTCACAACGCGAATATGTAGGCCCTAGCTGCTTCAATGCTTCCTATCTCTCCAGGCGAGCGGTTTCTGACGATGTGGAAATGTACGAGGCGGATAACCAATTTCCTCAGAACCCGTCGCAAGGCAACTATTCTGGTCCTCAATGCTTCAATGCAGACTCTTTATCCCAACAGCCAGCTTTCGGCGATGTTCCCATGAACAAGAGTAACCAGAAGGCACCACAGAAGCCATCACACGACTATTCAGGATCGGTTGCCTCCATGCCGCAGTGGACAGTTGCTGAAGATATGTCAATGAAGGAAGACGAAAGTCAGGTTCAAGGTCCGCCTCCGTCCGTAGTCAAGGAAACTCAGAATTCCACATTCGAGTCCGCCAGTCAACCTGACCCTAGCGTCAGAGTACAATTTGCTCCCTTCAAGGTGACTTTTGAATCCTTAGGTACAAGTCAGCAACAAGTTACTGAACCTGTTGGCTCACCTCCCCAAGCTTCGGCTCCCGAAAATGTGAACCAAGGACCTCTTCAATCCCAAGTTGGCCCAAATGGTATGCATTATAGAGTTGCAGATCCGCTCGACAGGAATCCTTGGTGTCCCGGATTTGACATCGAGCGACCGTTTGTTCCAACTGGCCCAAAAGGTTCATCGCGGGGTATGCCAATATCGAAGCCGAAATCCAAACTCCCGTCAGCGACGAACCTTTCCTCGATGCACCATTTGCAAGCTAATTCCGTGTACAATTATATTACTGGCAGTTTCAATGGTGGTTTGGGCGTTTCAAAGGTACAAGCCAACGCGGCTATTCCCTATTACCTGCGGTCCTATGCAAATTATAACCCCGATCAAATCCCTTCCCGTTATGAAGCTGAATTCCCGGAAACTTGGCCTACAATGAAGCGCACCCAAAGGGGTTGTTCGCTAAAAGTTGCTCGGCTCTCCGATCCTATTCTGAATTTACATGATATTGCTCCCCGGTCTTCCTTTTCAGCTCACAAACCGCAGGATATTTTAGTATCACAACACAATGACAAACCGCTAACGAATCTCCAGGAAACTAGTTCGAATCCACGGCCTAATGTCGCCTCGAGCCCAGAAGACGTTATGTCGACCCAGCCATCGCGTCGAGCGTCAGGAATTGACCCGTCATATAGTTTTGACCCTAAACGCGACAAAACTACGTTGAAAGGAACGCAAACATTACCTTTAGATCATTCTACCAACTTTGCATTGACTTCCAGATTGAAAGATGTTAGTTCTGTCAACGCCCTATACCAACGACAATGTAATGAAGGCGTTACCGTACCAAAGGGGCAAGTTCGATCGTCTCCGCTTAAGCGGAAAATTGACAAAGTTGAGGATCCCATGCAAAATGAGATCGAAACAGGGCGAGCAGCTGGGTCACAGGCTGTAAGTCGATATTATTCACTCTAGAACACAAAGTGATAAGACTTATTGACGCAAATGGATCTCAAGTTGGTGAATGCCGATTCGCTTGGGCCTTTTGAGGAGTGTGCTTGTCAGCTTCAAAATTCAAGGAAACCCCAAGTGTCGGTCGTTCGTGCTAACGCGAGTGATGTAATGCGTCATACGAGCTAAGAATCTAGAGAGCGTTTGTGCTAACGTTTCCCTCAGGCCGTAACACAAGCGATTCCGGGAAGTTGGCCACAAACTCCGTCCTATTCACTTGCAGCGAGTCAAACTACCTCCAAAGATGTTTCTCCCGACGTTTGTGATTCGGGCTTGCGCTTCGACGAAGATATTCTTGTACATGGTGCCCTTCGAAAATGTTTGTTTCCCTGATCGTTGCTTTGTTTTATCAAAGCTATCATTCTTAAACTCGTGTCTACTGGACTCGTTTTGATACTAACGTCAACAGGCGATGCTCAGCCGCTTTCGTCCTGCGCGCCCGCGCCAATTGATTTGCGAAACCAAGAAACCTTGATATTCCATGCCAAAAGATTAATCGGAACCGTCAAACGCCAAGTCATGTCACTTTACGAAACGTATTTGGCGGCTTACTCACCGGCTCGCAAACTTATGACTCGATGTGAATACCGCCAGAAACAACGAGAGGAGCAACGCAAAAGGCGGAAGACACGTTTTCCGGTTGTTTACATTGAGCCCACTTCGCTCTCAGAAGTTCCGACAACGAGCAGAGTCAGGCCGCTGACTCTTGTATCGAGCCCTCTAACTTCCAAGCTACTTCCTGTGGGTGGAGTTGTCCAAAAGGCCAAAGAGCCAACCCCACCGGCCAAATCGAAAGATTACCTTGAGGGAACCTCTAATGGGCGTGACACGGCAAATACTGTCACTTTGAGACAGGGAATCAGTATTCCCGGCCCTCGACCCCAGCCAATAAAACAGGCTCTTTCTAAGAGCGCCGACCTGTCTAGGATACCAACAATGCCAGTGCGTCAACAGATCGAGACAAAAATGGCGGCTTGGTTCGCCCCGTCTCCCAAGGAAAAGATGTTGCCTGTTCAGCCCGAGACACCAGTAAAAGTTCCTTCCATTGGTGAGGTGAAAGGTGTTGCCAATGCTAAAACCGGGGCAAACACTCAGCTTGATTCAATCGCGGCCGAACTTGTCCGTGATAGTCAAACAACAATGACTAAAAAGAAATTTGTCCATTGGATGCCGTCCACGACCCCGCGTAGACGTCCAATCTCATCGGTTAGGGTCTTCGATCCACAGGCTTCTGTTTTCTCCATGGACGATAGGGGAGATTTGAAACAACGTGGCGCCCGACTCCGTCGAGGCCCGATTATCCAGCCACTCCCAGCGAAGTGGGAGTCGAAAGTCGACACTGCACTGGCTCAGCCCGACAATCGCCAACTCGGCACCACCCTCGGCGGAGATGCCCTGACACGCCGGGACTTTGCGACGTGCGCAACTCCGTTGGCTTGGCTTAACGATGAAATTATCAATGCGTACCTTGCGTTAATTGTCGACTATGCCCGTCAGTCATCGGGTAACTCGGGAAGGCATCAGCAACCCAAGTACCACGCCTTCAATTCCTTTTTCTACTCTAGCCTCCGTGATAAAGGCTATGAGTCCGTACGACGTTGGGCTTCGCGTGCCAAAATCGGGGGACCAGCATTGTTGAGGGTGGAGACAATTTTCGTGCCTGTTCATCACCATGCGCATTGGACCCTCATTGTGGTTAAGCCGACCGACCGAACGATCGAGCATTTCGACTCGCTCGGTGGTACCTCTGCCTTCCATGTTGCCAAGATTGAAGAGTGGCTTCATGGTGAGTTGGCAGATCTCTTCGTCGAAGAAGAGTGGCGCGTCCTCCAATCAGCCTCCCCGCAGCAAAATAATGGGAGTGATTGCGGTGTGTTTCTTCTGACGACTGCCAAGTTGGTGTCGTTGCAGCAGCCTCTCTCATATGGGCCGAAGGACATACCTGTGGTCCGCAAGAGGATAGTTGCTGAATTGATGAACGGGGGTTTTCGCGGAGATTTCGACCCGAAACTAGAGTTCTCTGTTAAATCGTTATTGTAATAGCTTCAGGGTGCAATGGCTCTCTAGTTCAGCTCGCTGAGCCATAAAAGCGGTATGTGCAGTCAAATAAATTTCTAGAGGAAACAGCGACCAGTTCCGTTTATGCCCTTATTCCGAGCTTTATGGACCTACGACATCTTCAAGATGATGACATTTCTGGGAAACCTGGTTTGGACGATGGTCGGGAAGCGTATCACGCATTGCCACAAACGGTGCCTTATCTGTTTCCCCCCCAAAATCGTCTAGTTCCTCGTCCCCGTGTTTATGACGCATCTACTTTCTCACAAGGTCGAATTCGCACGCAATCTCACGAACAGTTTTCACAATTTGCGGCGACCTAGCAACAACCCATCGATTTGGACTACTTCGTCCTGTTTCGACCGGGACAGATGCCAGCTGGGTATAATCCGCTCTGGCTTGGAGCGATTTTTTGAATTCATTAACCGGAGTGTTGCTATTGATTTGGTGTTTCAATGAGGTCTTTTTCCAGCAGCTGCATTTTTTTTTTGCCCTTCATTCCATCATGCCCTAAAACTTTTGTAAGAGCGCCAGTGGGCTCTTAAATATCGTATAGAAGGGTGTTTGGTCGATTGCTATCTTCCGTTTTTCTGGCATATCAAGAACGGCGTTTTTTAGCCTTAACGGATTAAAATGGCGTTTGGCAGCCTTTTTTTTTTTGTTTAATTTCCTTCCAGAGTCTATGATAGATGTTGTATTTGATGTCGGATTTGCCTGAAATTCTGCCTCTGGTGTCTGCATTTGTTGCGAGCGACTCGAATTTTCTTTACTTATTTATCTACGATGATTCTGGGAACTAGCATAACTTGGTGCGAGGGGCGGTCTCTTCTTTTAAACGGCATTTTTACGCATGTATGGGATACCCTTTGCTAAATTGCTATTCTTGATAATGATTGGGATATACTGAGAAGGTGAAGACATGAACATAAAATTGGACCCGTATTTGAATGCTATCGATGGGATGCGAAGCTGGGCCGTACGGATAAGCCATACGGGGCGTTGGAGCCTGCCGTGCGAGATCCCATACGATAACCGACGTCAACTACTTGAAAAAGAAAACGGAATGCGGGAGATCACTCCTCTCCCTTTGTACTAGCACAATATACTTTCGATATTCCAGCCGCTGATGATCCAGTCTCGCTCCTAGGATGCGCGAGACACCACTTCTGGGACTCCGACCACTTTGACATTATCGATTTTGCAAATCACGTTACACTTTTCTTCATTATCAGCTTCCCCATCCTCAGAACCACCGCCATCGTCACGGTCATGGCCATCATCGTAGCCATCGCCATCGCCGTCGTCATCGCCCTCATCATCTTCTTCATCCTCAGCTTCCTCCTCATAGTCCTCATAGTCGTCGTAATCATCGTAACCGTCATAGTACCGATCATGTCCGTCGTCCTCCTCCCAATCATACTCGCGGTCAAGGTTTCTCGCTCTATTCTTTGTCTTATTTGCTTTCCTGGTTTTATTAAACCTGTGGCTCCAACGACTCTGCAATGAGCTACTACTAAACCGCTCTCCCCAGCGACTTCCATGACCCATGGCCAAAAAATCACTGGCGTCTCCAGCGCTCGGAGGGGAGCTCGGAGTAGTAGTATTGTACGCAAGCTGGATCCATTCGATCCCCATGTAGACTGAGCGACCGACTGACATATTTCCGGACCAAATACCACCGTCACTCCATAGATTCAAGACAAGTACGCTGGGTGATTTTGGGACGCCATATCGTTTCTCAAGCATTAAGTCGTTATTATGGAACCAACGACTTCGCGTAGGAAACCAATCAAGGCGATGATCAGCCCACTCCGTCCAAGGAACAGTAAGATCCATTTCATCGCTGGCTCCGGGAATCGCTTCATCGGTACTAGGGTCCCAATCTGGCTGGTTGCCGTAGTGTATACGAGTAGGGAGGTCAACAGTAAGAATTTCAATATCCGATTCACTGTTCCTAGAATGGTAAGTGAACATCCCGGCAACTGCACCAGGAGGCGGAGGGAGTACATCGCCGGATCCGTCTTCAGACGCCGAATAAAGCCGCAATCGGACGCGGAAGGAACAGTGAAAGATATTCTCGGTTGAGGTTTGAACTTCAGCAGTTGAGGTATAGTCTTCGTATCGAGTTGAGCGTAGCACTAGATGAGACGATCGACCAGCCCTATTCTTGGTGATGTAAACATTATCAAAAGAGTTGACGATGCTGATTGGAAATAATTTAGATGCAGCACGGTTCCAGCTCTGAATATTCCATTCCTTAGAGAAAATGTGTCCGTTTAAAGTAGGATGGCGCGCGTTAGTTCCGGTTATTCCCACCTTCTTTTTACCTGGCTTCTTTCTTCCTGGCCTCATTCTGCCCAGCTTCTTC
This sequence comes from Amauroascus verrucosus, assembly GCA_001430935.1. Classification (NCBI taxonomy): domain Eukaryota; kingdom Fungi; phylum Ascomycota; class Eurotiomycetes; order Onygenales; family Onygenaceae; genus Amauroascus; species Amauroascus verrucosus. Next base: position 104,647 of record LJPJ01000912.1, read on the forward strand.
TTAATCTTACTAAAGATATCCTTTGAAGGTGGAGGCCGGAAGTCATAGAAGCGATAGTGCTGAAAGTAGCCCCGTTCTGGCCCGGAGACTACATAGCAGTCACACTTGGGTGCGGCGGCGGCATTATCCTTGATTTGATTCTTAGTGGTATTGGGAGTGGAAAAATTACTCGGTAAATCCGCTTGGCAGCGAAATGGGGACAGAGATAGACCAAGGAGAATGAGAAAAAAGAGAAGCTCCATCCTCGCTAGATTGCAGCTTGAGGAAAACCGAGTATCAAGGGAACGGAGAAGAGAAAAAAGTAGTATACGAAGACCATGAACTCTCAGGGACTCGTAGTATTCGACTGGAAAGAAAGGTATTCATAGGACCAGGTTCGCGGGATTGAAGAAAAGCAGAATAAACAGAGGAGACACATGGTGGAAGGCGCTCCCTCGAGAGACATGGCTTTTGCTTTGCCATGGTTTCTTCGTGCAGTCCAAGGTAAGAGTGACAGCGATCCATGTGTCTCAGCTTCCATTACTGGACCTTTGTCCCTTCTGCTGGCAAGCAAGCCAAAAGCATATTACACCCGCAGACATGTAATCCAGCAGATGAACCAGGGCCATTTCTCCATATACACAGAGTACATCCAGACTAAAGAAATCAACCAGCAGCAGTGGGATAGGGATGAGGTTTGTATGAGTTTATATACGGTCAAGTTGGGATCACGTGAATGGGGCTGTTTGCACTGAACGGAATAACTTGGCTTCCGTCGCCAAGACATGGTTGCCTGCTTCCGCTAAACCCAAAAGGGGCAATCATCACCTCGTTGCTCAGAAAACAGCGAATCAGTCAGAATCATCGAGGATCTTCCTCCTCCTTCTGTTGCATACGTGGACAGGGAGCATCTGAATTTATGTCTCGATGTGATTAAAAAGCTCCATTCCTTCGCTGGTTGATTGGAAGCGAGCTCCTGATCAATTATGTTACCTTGCTACTGTGATATCCCCTGCATCTAGTAGTCAGGCAAGGACCTCTGAAGTTGGTGGCGTGGAATGAAGGCGCTGAAGCATTCAAACCTTTGTTTGAGAGATATTATCTCTGAGTACTTCGTACACTTTGTTCCTAGGCAGAAAGTTCGTCCGAACAGCTCCTTGGGCGGCAGCTGTCAGACTTATTCTCGCAGGCTCCGGCTTAAACCAAACAACCTTTCTGAAATCCAAGGTTTCCACCCATTGCTTCGGGAACAGTGAGAAGCCTCATGAAATGTCATAGGCTACGTCACCTGAACAAACAACGGATGCAATCACTCCATTCACCTTGGGCTCGTCAATACAGTGCTTGCTTTATTCCTCTCGTGGCAAATATGAAGAAATCTATGCAACTATATCCGGGATTCGAAAATAGAACTTGTCACAGGCACATAATGATTTGCTGTTAATGAGGGATATCCAACCAAAACAGGCCGTGTTCAGGGCGAATATCGAGTCAAGACAGTCATACTGAGTCACGTCATGGAAGGCGTTGGGCGGGTGAAGCCCGACGCGAGGGTGACGCGGAGTCATCTGCCTCTGATCATGTGAGTGGTTTATTTGACACCCCCTTTCTGTCTGGTTGTGAAGCTATTAATTACAGCCAACGAGACGCTAGTCTACTAGTGCCATACGGCGTGTTACCTTTGTGACGGATCCTGCGGCATAAACAAACGAGGCTTGCCCCACAGGATCAGCGCCACTTGACTGGGTTTTGGGCTAATCAGTTGAGAGCTGCCTGGTCGATTGCTGCACGGGGCGTTTCCGTCTAACCAATCGCTGCGAGCGACCGAGGCGGTTGATACGAATGCGACGAAGCCCATTTCATCCTAACCATTTTGAGAATAGTTAGTTTTCCCTTGTGTTACAAGAGTGGGTAATAGACGATTTTCTATTACAAGACTCTCTCGTCTTGAGAGGCCTTCCTCTCCTGCTAGAAGTCGAGAAACGCAGTGCTCATGCTCGCCTTGGGTACAGCAATTTTCTCTGCTTGCTTGCGAAAGTATTTGGCGATAAGTCGCTGCTTTGGTCTTGTTGTTCGGGACTTCGCGCCACGTTTGCGAGATTGTGTGGGCGAAGGGCTGGATTCTCAGCCCAATAAAAGTTGCTTTTCACCGCTGATCTTGGCACGGGCTGGGATTACCGCATCAGGGCTAGTCTGGTTTCAAATACGAGGCCAGCGCATGCAAGCGAGAGTGGGAACTGCCCAATCCGGAGTGTCCTGGCGTGATGTGCATCGTCACTCCCCTGTTTGACCAACTTTGGCTTAATATCACGTCTTTTGCCGCTTTCCCCCGAGCCTTTTGTGTTTTCCCTCCTCCGAAGACCATCATGCTTCAAACACTTGCTCTCAACCTCAATCTATAGCCCTCCTCTCTCTTTCGAGAACACACTGATGATCTCCATAACAACCATCCTCATGATATAGCGTCACCACTACAACTACAACTACAACTACTAACCATAACCATAACCACAACCGCAACCACAACCCTGCGAAATGGACAGTCCGAAGTGCTAGAGAGGCATCCACGGTGACTTGTGCATCTGGCATTATGTTGTCTACCGTGGAGAGAGGGAGCAGCCTCCTTAGTCGGTCATCGAGCATGACGAGCACACTTTCAATGAAACGCGAATTTACACCCCAATCTTCCATATCCGATCCTGCCCTTCTTCATATCCACGACCGCCTAAACCAACTCGATTCCAAAGTCTTTGACCTCCGAGCAAGTGTCCTGACAAAAGATTCTTATGTCGATCGGCCAAGCAGAGACGATGACTCTATTCGAAGGGAATTTGACACTCGCCATTCGGTCGGCAAACCGACCGATGCCAGCCAGATAAAGCCTGATTTCGCTCAGCTCCGATCCGAAATTCTCCAACTTCGAATGCACATTGATCAACTAGGATCCAAGGAGGCCCTTTTGCACAGCGATTTCAGTCAATTGCAAAACGATGTCAATCAGCTTCACCTTGACGTTCAGCTGCATACAAACGTGTGTGCTACAAGAACCGACCTCAGCCAGCTACAAGCCATCGTTAGTCAGATCCGTATCAATCTAATGACGCTAGAGAGAGAGACCTCTCGACAATTTGGTGACATCTCTGCTCGCTTCTCAAAAATGGAATCGAGAATGATCCACAACGAACGAGTTCGGTTTAACTCTCTTGCCCACACCATCCATGCTCCCATTACCTCCGTCCCTTTTGTTGGAACCGACGGATCTGTTCGATGGCCAGAATATTTCCCCAGGACTGTTTGGAAATTCTGGTGTTTGAAACGAAGAAGTAGAGGTGAGTCCGCGCTGCTACCATTTCGGCCCAGGCCGACAATAGCTAACTAATAGTTCCCTCAGTCCACCGGCTCGTTGAATTAGCCGAATTTTACCAACTTGAGGGATATCAGTACTGGGGCCGTATGCCACATCCCCATGATTCCATGTTCCCAGCGGATGGGTACATGAGTGACTCAAGCGATTCCAGCGAGTTGCCCTCCGACCTGACACTCGCTGAGGCTTCTCGACTCTTCCCTGAAGCCTGTCACCAGGCTTTGGCTGCCACATTAGGTTTAGTATACTATAAGATTCGAAATGAAGTGGGCGAGGGGCCTAATCATCATCTTATTTCAACCACTCAAAAACGCGCCCACGATGAAATGGGTTCAGCAACCTCAGCTAAACTAAAGCCAGCCAAGATTTCCCGGCGATCAAACGATACGTCTCCACCTTCTCTTCACAAATTAGTGACTACGGGACCGGCTATGGATGCCAAGTCGATAGTGTCCGAAGGCCTTGACAAACTGGGTTGGAATGCGAATGCTTTCCGAACGGGAGATGGCCCAATCAACAAGCTTAAGGACATTGTTGCCGATGGAGTCCATTCCATCCTTCTTCAAGCGTTGGAAGGTGGCCGCATTACAATTCAACAGAACCGATTAGAAAGCCGTGGAGGCTCGCCCACTGGTTCTGCAAAACTCAGTCCTCAGTCAAAGACGTATGCACCCGACGGTGCTACAAGCTCGGGCGATGAGGATATGCGAACTGTTGCTACCGAGATTGTTTCGTCCCCTATATCTTGTCACGGGTCTGGAAAGCTGATGGCAGATGGTGTTGTCTGACTCGACTGTAAACCACACAGATGCTCGCCTCATCACATCTTCTCTTTTTTTCGGTGTTTGGTGGCATTCATCATGCATGCTTGTTCAGGCTTCTATACATCTACTCTTTGCTATGGTTCAGGAGTTTTATGGGCTAAGGCATTCATACTATTCCTGTTCTTCCGACATTAGCATTTTCGGCGCCCAGCGGCATTTCGATTATTGTCGACCTTGTAACATAGCATGCATGATACCCCCAAAGCGCTCACGACCGATATGATCTATTATTATTGACAATGGCTGGATAGGTGACGGAGTCCCACTCAGAGGAACCTTGACGTTTCTATTCCTGGTGTTTTGACAGCGTCTTTTCGAGATACCAGATACTAAGTTGCATATACACGGTGTTGGATATTTGGGTTACTGGCATTTTTTTGTTTATATTTGGACATCTTTTTGGAATTCTTCAGATATATATTGTTTTATCCCCTCCCCCTAACCACACTCGTTGAACGGCGTACATCGTTCGAGTTAGCCATTCTCACCAGCCTGTGGGCAGAAACGGGTTCTTGATTACATGTACTCCAGTCATTGTTTAATGGCCCTTTTATCCACTTCATAGATCAAGTATGATGTCCGATAGCCTGCTGAATCTAACACTGCCAACTACTAGACCTGTTCAATGCCGATCTATACGTAGAAATTGCGTCAAACGCCTGAATAAATGTTCTTGAGCGTTCTTCTTAATCTCCTTAAGTCTTGACCCAACTCATGACCGTGAGGTTCTGTGTACTTGCATGTGGTTCGAACTTTGGAGCTCATAACTGGCTTCTCATGTGATGCAAGGCTGTGACGAAAAGCTTTTTCAAGCTTCACATTTTTTAGAATGACAGCTCATAAGGATTGGTGGGCCAGGAAAGTATTCCCAATTTTTAAAATGCCTTAACTATGACAGTCAGTAATAACGGAGGATGCGTCAAGGAGGTCCATTTAAAGAATTTGGCTTAAGTCAACTTTGGGCAGAATATACTTCAAAGAGGTCAAAGCGAGCAAGGATCGTATGAATTCGATACAGAATCAGAAATTGTTGATGGTAGTAGGTACAAGACAAAGTCAAAGGAGATTGTGGTTCAAGGGATAACAGAAGATAGTAGTAAAAGTAGCTTTTTCTGTCGGTTTATTTGTTTTTTCACAAGTAGTCCCTTAGACTGGCACGTGTTTGTTGATAGGTTTCGGCTTCGGATCACAATTCTTCCGTATGTTGCTGATTGATGAGCATCATGAGAGGGGAGGATGAGAACGGGGTGGCAAGCTCATTGCAGTTTATTGTCAAAAGAATATTTATATTCCCCAGTAACTACATACCTTTGTAGCTCACTAATAGGCACAGCAGATTCCTAAATTTCTCACTGGTACCAGATAGATAGACAACAACAGGTAAAGGGTTGGACTTTTTTTATTTGCAAAGTCCGTAGTTATTCGACTGGGAAAAATGCGAAAAGAGATCCCGGAGAAAAATGTCTGTACATAGGTGAGATCATAAGTATAGATCGGAAGAAATAATATGAAACTTGTAAGGAAAATAAATGTAGGAAGACACAAAAAGGTACAAGTACACACATAAGCACGAGCACAACCTGGGAACACATACCAAGAAGGGAATCTAAAATGGAGAGAAAAAAAAATAGGAAGCAAAGAAAAGGTAGATAATACAACAAACATAGAAAAAAGGAGGGAAAAAAAAAGGAAAATAATGCAATGAAAAACCAAACCCCTTTGATATCAACATCACCCATCTCCACATTGCACTTTGGTCAAAATGCCCAAGTAAAAAAAAGGGTTCTCTTTTTCTTTTACGCCACAACATGCAAAGTGCCTGCTCTCATCGTATCATGGCTAGCGCTCTTATGCACCGTCTCGTCATCACCAACGCCCTGTCCTTCTTGTGCATGGGCACGCTCGTCATCATCCTCGATAATTCTAGTCGGTAGATCACCAGGTCCGTATTGCTGACTTGATCGTTCGGGCACAGTCGTGCTGCTCACCATTGACATGGAGGTGCTGGAGCGATTATGCACGAGATCCGGTGTTGGCGGGATGCTTGAGATGCTCGAATTTCGTCCGTCTGGAGTAAGGAGCGAGGTGTTGTCACCAATTTCGCTTTCTGCGCGGGAAGATGGCTCGTGGTTATGGTGGCAGCTACCGTCTTCGGTGGGATGCAGATTGTTTTGTTTGTTGGCTTCACCGTCTAGCTCGGCATCTTGGGCAAGATGGAGGCCTTCGACAGCGGCGGCACATTGTTCGCTAATGCTACGGATGATATCAGCGATTGCGTCTGTTTTGGCTCGGAGATGACGGTCTGCGACGTCAGTGATGCTGAGTTGGGAGTAGCGCTTGTGTTTTCCAAGATTGAGGAGGTGATTTTCCATTTCAGGGGTTACATCGTCGCCGTCAACACTACCGGCACGGCTTGATGCGCCAAGTCTGGCGATGGATTTGCGAGTGGGAGCGAATTTGGAACGATGGCCATCGTATTCTTCTTCCTCTGGGAGATCCTCAAAGGCCTGTTCGATGTACTCGGATAATTCGGGAGCGTTACTAATGGATCGGATAATATGCTCCATATGGTGGCTCTGGCCGTTGATAAGACTGCGAAGGTGAAGGACGACACGCTGAGCCTCATCACGTTGGCGAGTAAGAGTAGAAGTGGTGTGCTGAAGAGCAGAGATTTCTTTCTGGTTACGTTTCCTTTCCCTCTCCAACTCTTCGGCGATTTCTTGCTGCAAAACGAGTGCTTCCAAAGCATCATCGCGCTGTTTCTCAGTTCCGGAAAGACGCAAGGTAAGACGAGCAGCATCATCCTTTTGCTGGTCGATGAGCGCGGTAAGCCGACGATTCTCACGTTTATGGCTTTCAATTTTGACTTTGAGTTCAGACGTTTCTTTGGTGAGTTGTTCAGCGAAAGCTTGGAATTTGAGGAACTAAAAGAAGCATTGTTGGATTAGAAATGTACATTATACGAGGAATGGGAGGGAGTACGACGAACCTGTTGTTTCCAGGTCTCAAGCTCTTCGACCAAGAAGTTGTTTCGTTTAGTAACCTTGGATAGTTCGGTATCCATCCTTCCTTTGAGGTTAATGAAGTCCTGCCAGGCCTCAAGAGCGTCTCTCGAGTATTGATTCCTTTCTCGGACGATTTCGTTAAGGTGTCTCATGGAAATCTTGGTCATCAGCGGTTTCTTCACTGAGCCACCAAAGATTGCCTTCATTCCGGTGTTGCGGCCCTGGTTCGACGTTAGATACATTGGAATGGGGGAAGGAGAAACGCCCAAGGTGATCAAGCCTACCAATTTTTCACAGACATGATCCATCACAGCCATGACTGCGTCCTGGTTCCACCACGTAGGATCTTGGATGCTCTCAACTTCACCTCTCATGACGATAATCTGGCCAGCGGGAATCAGTTTTCCTCCGCCATAGGCAGATCGGAGATGCTGAGGGACACCGCTAGGAGTGACATCGCCATTGAGAGCCTGAGTTAGGCGGTTAATCATTTTGGTCCTCTGTCCTTGAGTCAAGATACTGGGTGGACTGGAAGTCAAGACAAAGTTGCGATCGAGGTCGACGACCAGGGCATCTGAAGGTGCGGTAAAGAGGGTGCGGCACTCAGCAGTAACACCCAAAATATAGGGGCCAGGTTCTTGCACCAGCTCCTTGACATGTCTGGCATGGACGACTGGGTTGTATAATCCGCTCCATTCGTAGACACGAACGCAGAATCTAATGGTTTCGGCAGCAACAGTGAGAATGGCAGGGTAGTGACTGACAAAAATGATACGGCGGGTTGGCGAAACGGCAGCTTCGATTACGCCGACGATGTTTGGAATAGACAAGCAGTTGAATAGGGGCCACATGGCGAAGTTCTGGTATCCTGTTGGGGTAGAAGGGAATTGGTAACATAGAGCGTAGTCTTTCATATCAATGCGAACCAAGTCATTAAGGCGCGGAGCAGGAAAGCTAAGAATGCGCGAGACCTCCTCTGCATGGAAGAGGTTGGTGGCTTTATTCCAGTGAATCCACATTCCACGGAGATAGTCACCTAGCAGGTTGTAGAGTGGATAACGAGAGAGAAAGCTCAGACAGTAGGGAATCCAGTAGGTCTCCTCTGGATTATCATAAAAGTCGGGCTCAGTTTTCTTGCGTAGTTCTCTTATGGTCTCGGCGCGCTTGTCATCAGCGCGGGACCAGACACGCAATGCGATGCCGTAGAGAGTATGGGTCGAGTCTTGTTGGAGGACGAAGGAGTGGTGGACACAGAGAGGCTGACTCTTGCCGGTGCAGATTTCAACATCGTGAGGGAAACAGCCCTGTCAAGCAAAGTATCGTCAGCGATTTAATTACCAATGGTCATTAGTCTCGGTCGGGGAAATTTGGGACTCACTCTCATGGCAGCATGTAGAGCTCTTGCTATTTCGTTATCCTGTTCCAAGCGCGGGCTGCTTCCCAAGATTTCTGGAAGCCAGAACTGACCGACTGCTCCCTTCATGTGGCCAATCTTTCCTTGTGCCGGTGGGGGAGCTTTAACCCACTGGGAGGGCTCCCGTCCAACACCACAAACCATGTAGGCATGAGTAAGAGTTTTGGGAGTGTGTTGGGCTGGTTTCATGTTGAGGGTTGAAGGAATGGGCTGGGTGATGCGTGAGTGGAGAGAAGAAGTGCGGCTTGGGATGATGAGCGAGTTATCTCCCTGGTCGCCGCGGGTAATGGGGCGGTCCCGGGTTGAGGGACGAACGAAGGAAGGATGATCTCTCAATGAGGGCGCCATAGCTCAAAGAGTGAATTGAGAGCTGGCGGTCAAGTAGAGGGAGAGTATACGATGGTGGTGATGGTGATAATGATGATGGCAGTGCGACTTGAGAGCACTATAGACTGGGAAATTATTCGGTCAGACAGCTTTGGCGACAACTGCATCCAATGCTTATGCTCCGGCACTTCACTGGAAAAGAAAGGAGAGAATGAAACAAGAACGAAACGAAGAGAGAGAGAGAAAGAGAGCTCCAGGAGAGCAATATTGAGATGCGAAGAGACGAGTTTATTATACCTTGAAGTCGACTCGAACAAATAGTTGTTGACGTTGAAGTTCCCCCCGCCTCTTCAACGAGCAACGAACGAGAGGGACAAGAAAAGCACACGAAACACGTTCGCTGCAGGGACGAGCTCCAGGCTGCGTTTTCTCTTTAATTCCAACAGATGATAGGACTCATCATCGGATCTCTGCTTATTTGAGATGAAGTAAACAGCAGCAGTGAAGTGGTAGGGAGGAATTGGCAGAGCAATTGGGGAGAAAGGAGGAAGAAGAGCGAGAGGATATAGATCGAGAGGAAGAAGAGGAACTAAGGGGCAAAGACGAAGAGATCTCTTTTTTTCGGGGGAAAAGGGAACGAAGACCAGGAACAGGGAGACAAGGCCAGCTCGAGCCCCCTTCTCATCCTCCAAGCAAAAGACTAAAAAGAACTAAACTAACTAACAAGAAAGAAGGAAAAAAAAGGAAAACAGAAAAAGCAACGGGTGGCTGCACTTTAGCATCATCACACCTCGCCGTCCTTCCTCGCTCTCTCTCCTCTCGACGCGGCGCAAACCTTTTTCTCCTCATAAGCCAATGATGCCATGAGAGAGAGCTCACCCGTCAATCTCTCTCTCCACCCGGCTATTCCGTTGCGCTCCAGAAAAGCAAAAACAGAAAAAGAAAAAGAAAGCAAAAAATGAAACTTTTCCCTCGGGCCATGGGGGCTTGGTCGTTGGGACGGAGAGCTAAACTAACGGCTACTCTCCCCGTTGATTCGTCACATTCTAAGATGAGACTCCGCTCGCTGCATTTTGTAACATCTGATGTCTGAAACCTTCTCTCTGGTCAGAGAGGAGAGGAGTGCGGATGAGAGAACGGGGACGATTGAAACTGCGTTCGCTCCCAAAACAACGGTGGTGGTAGACAACTACACGTTTTTCGGGATAATACCGACTTTATAATTGCGACGAGATAGAAATAACGGATATTATCATGGGAGGATTAAATAAGAAGAAAGACCCAAGTTCATAGATCAGCAAGCTTCTCCACCCGCAATCTCGAAAGGGAGAAAAAGAAGAAGAAGAAGAAGAATCCGCGTCTTTTCTCTCTTCTAACTCGTAATTTGCGAACAAGTCGACACCGTGATAGCCGAGCGTGGGTCTTCCTTCATGACTTCTCCCGTCTCCCGCCTTGAGTTATCCATGGTTTCTTTCCTTTCCTCCCGATCCGCCCGTTGTTCTCATGGAATTTTCATCGAGAAACTCCTCCCGTTCATGCACTCCGCTGTTTTATCTACTTTGCTATGCGCGCGATCATGTATCTCCCTTGAAAGAAAAAGCGTGGCGGCACCTGGTCAATACCAGAGCGACTATATATGTATCACCACAGGTTAACAAGCTAATAATCCCTGTTCTGTGAGCCAAACGTTTTACCGGGGCCTGACAGCACGAATGTGCAAACACGCGGAGTAAGTCGTTTATTTGATTTGATCTGACCTGGTCCCAAACTATCAGCCTTTCCAAGCCAGAACGCAAGGCCTTTTTTTTTTTTTGGCTTTGGCTTTGGCCTCTCCCTCCTGAATCAAGGTCCCAGCTCTGTGGATTGGGATAATAAGACTCAGAACAGTAGTAGGGAATTCACCCGCTGTGTTCCTTTGTTGCAGAAAGAGGGTAATGACTAGAAGTGTATGTATGTACTCCGTAGTTTGTGATGATTGGACTTGGATCTTTGAAGGAGTCTGTGCTCTAAAACGGTTAATTCCCCTCTCCTCCATTTGCCAGAAAAGCTACTGCAAGGATTGCATAAAATCGCCAGGAAGAGGAGATCAGCTCCCCATAACCTAGAGGGAGCTGCCAGTAGACACAAGCACGATAACTAGCCTAAAACACCATAATATTTCTCTTATCGCGAACGTGTGGGATGAAGGACAGCTCATTTAAAGTCGAGTGTTTGTGTGTGTTTGTGTAAAGAAGAATGTTTATTTTGGACGTTTTAGTTACTAGTAGAAAGACTTTCACAAGTTGGATTGCTTCTCGCGTCTATCAGGCTTGAATGATCTTTGGGGAAATCCATGGTGGTATAAATCTAAGAGTTACACTAGAATTGCCTCTCAAACGATTGTAGCGCGGTAAAAAATTCCTTGAAATATTACTCAACATCTGCACACCATTCCAAAATGCGTTTCCGGTCTAAATCCTTAGTTTTCTCTTCATCCAAGTATTCATCATCACAATCCCATGGGTCTTTAACCCAGGGGTGTTGTTGAATCTGACGTATACGTTCAATATCATGCGTGGTTCCATCATCGAGCCAAAGGCCATCGTCATAAAACTCTATGCCAGTTGAAGAGTTTAGACGTCGCTGCATATGATTGCTGGTCCGCTTCAGCTTGATCATCATGTTTCATACTAAAGAAGAAGAAAAAAATATTAGATGAAAGTACGGCAAAACATGTTCACATCAATTTCCATCCTTACTTAAGTGTCGACCGACTAGAACCTCCAGTATTTCAATCGAGGAAACAAAGGGCTTCAGGCGACGTTGAGAGCTGGCAGCTACCGTTTCCCCTCTGTAAAATCTAGTTGGACCTCCACCGCAGTGGCTTGTGAGCGTGGGTATAATGCCGACGCACTTCTAAGCTTAGGTTACTCGTCTTTTTTCCGGCCAAACGGCCGTGCTGAGGTCATCGGTAAATATAACTAGCTACCCAGCGGCTCCCAACAATGAGATCCCAAAAGCGACATGTGAAATCACCAGGGCCATGGTGCTTAAGCGACACATTTTCACCAGCTCGGCGGAGTATCTCAACCCAGCGGCACGATATGATATCGGACCAAGCGAGAACAATGCTGGTTAAAAGCCCCGATGGGCGACTGGTAGAAGGAGGAAGGTTGGTAAATGGTTGGCTCCCAACTCTACGTACCAAAAAATCCGGAACTCCAAGCCATTGGGCATAATCCAGAGATTTGACCGGCGTCTCGCAGGATGGATCGTCGCTTGTTCCTAGCTCTAAGCAGCAGTCTAGTGTCAGACAGGTCTTTTGCCCTCCCGTCAGTTTGAGATTTCTCGGGGGATTCTCAAAATAGCTGGGGACATCCTTCAGAAGCTCAAGAAAAGGCCCAATGCAAAACGCGTCTGAACTGGTGCGGCGTGCTTGTGACGCCGTTGCGGAGGACCAGGCGTCAAAGCTGACCTGATAAACTGCGTTGAATTTAGAGCTCGAAGGGCAGACACCGTCTCTAGGAGACCAAACTTCCTCCTCATCAGTGTCTGTGCTCGATGTTGTGTAGGAAGACGGCATTAATGCAAAACGACGCGAATTTGATTGAATTTCCTATTGAGACAAACTTGTAGCAATAGAAATGATAGATGAAGGGGCTATTCTCCATGGTCTTTGGAAGCAAAAGCCATTTTGCAGCTGGCACGTTGGCGCTTAGTTGAATCAACTCTCACATGACATGCACTGTTTTGCTGTTATCCTTGGACAAAACATCAGCGACTCTGGGTTAGCTCCAGCGTACTAGCAGTAGTTAGTTGACGAACAATCCAAGTAGTTAATCAGAATGTGTACTCGGTTGGTTGTTGGCTAAAAATAGCCAAACCCGAAACCTTCCAGCCAAATGTCATCGTGAGCAAACACTAAAAAAATGTTGGAAGTCCTCACGAACAAGAAGCAACACAACTCTACCAGTCAACAACGAATAGCTGCAAATTCACTTTTGATCTTGTTGAAATGGCCGGACGCTCTCTGACCGAGCTCTGTACAATCTGGTAAGCACTCACTCCACCTTTCAAGCAAACTTTCATCATCTCACACTCTGCAAATCCGAAGCCATACCAACCTGCCCAAGTACACCTGTCCGCGTTGCTCAACCCGCACATGCTCCCTCCCTTGCGCCAAACGCCATAAGCTGTGGTCCCAGTGCTCCGGCGTCCGCGATCCAGCTGCCTATCTCAAGCGAAAAGACCTCTCGACGCCCGCCACCTTCGACAAGGATTTCAACTTCATTACCGGGATTGAGCGTTATGTGGAACGAGCCGATAGAGATGCAGAGAATAGGGGAATTACTATAAACGATGAAGAGAGGAGAAACTCCAAGAGGCGAAGAGGAAATATTACAAAGGGAGAGGTGTCGCGACAAAGAGTTGAAAATAGTGGAGTGCATGTACTTAGAGCTCCCAGGGGGATGACGAGAAGTAACCAGAATATGTCAGAGTGGCATAAAAGGTATGACTCTTGTCTTCTTGAACGTGAGTCTGTTAGCTTGATCTCTTTTACTGATGCTTAAACTGTAGGCGAAAATGTGTGAATTGGTCCGTCGAGTGGATTTTTCCAGACGGTCAAAAGGAGCTTTCAAGATGTTTGGCAACTGTCACAGTTGGAACAGCCTTTTCGACGACGGCGTATGCAAAGGAACACGATATATTTGAAAAGGAACAGAAACTCAATGTCAAAGTCAAACCCAAAGCAAAATCCATGCCACCTACTCCGAGTCCAGATGTGAAGGTAGAGGCCATACCAAATCCTGAGACTACCAACGAAACTCCCCAAAATCAGCGAGAACGCTCTTACACTCTCAGCCCTGAAAGAGCTGTACCTCCTACCAGCAAACCTAGCTCCGAACAGCAATCTATAAACGTAGAGAACCAGAGCAACGTCGCGAATAAAAAGCCTCCGCCTTCAACGCCCAAAATCGATCCTAGAATCCACTTCTACCTCCACCGTCCCCGAACATGTGCCCCGGTCCCTGTCCTAATCCCCCTTTCCGCAACAATGGCTTTCTCCGAAGCCCTACAAGGCCGAAGGGTCCTCGAGTTTCCAACACTATACGTCTTGTCACACTCGACTGACCGACCTGGCAATGACGAATTTATGCTCGAGGAGGAATACGTGAAGCAGTATGGAGAGGCAGAGAAACTAGCTGGAGAGCAGAGTAGGGGTGATGGCCAGGACGCTGGAAAGGATGTCATGGATATCTTGCGGAATCTGGAAAATGTTGACGAGTCTAAGGTAATGGAAGTATTGAGTAAGGATTTGGGAGGTGGAGAGTGATACGCATTATTGCGTTGGGCGATTGAGCCTGGGAGTTTATTCGTCCCGTTCCATTTCTTAGTCCTGGTAGGACACACTCTGCAATTCTATATCGGGATGCTTGATCTTAGTACCTTACTTTTCTCACTTCTTTATGGAAAGATGCTTTGGAAGAGAATAAAACTCGATGTGAGAACTTAATATATGCATTGCATGCAGTGAATCTAGTTTCAACAAAATCCTATCTACAAGGATATCCGAAATATATGATCATCTCTTAATTAAGCCAACTTGCCTGGAACAAACGGATGGCCGGCGCTCAGCCCACCACAAACTGCCCAGGCCTGCCCATTCACATAACTACTCTCGTCACTTCCCAAAAACAAGGCCACCCTTGCAATTTCGTCGGCCACCGCACCTCTTTGCAGAGGGTTCAATTGTCCAATCTTTTTCTCAGTGCCCCTTGACCGCGCCATGTCATACATGCCTTTTGTCATGCCGGTCTCAACCACGCCGGGACAAATGGCATTGACGCGAATAGCCGTTCCGGAGAGTTGGAAGGCGCAGGTTTGTGCGAGAGAGACTACGGCAGCTTTGGAGGCGGAGTAGTCGGTTGAGCCGGCGTTGGAGCGAAGGCCGGCGACGGAGGCAGTGAGGATAATGCTACCCGATGGATAAGGTTTGGAGGGAGAAGTAACTTGCATTGCGAGGGCGGCATATTTGGTTGCAAGGAAGGGACTGTGGAAGCGAAGTTAGCTCAGTAGTCTGGAAAAAAGAGGTTTATTATGGAAATACGGCACCCTTTAGCATTTGTTTCCATCGTCTTCATGAATTCATCTCCTGTTACTTGAGTGAATAGTTTCGGCTGTCCGACTATGCCAGCATTGGCGAACATTATATCTAACCGGCCATATATCTTCAAGGCCTCATCGACTATGGCCTTGACCTGCTCTTCATTCCCGGCATCGAATTGTCGTGCGTGGATGATGACGTTCGGATAGAGGGATTTGAGTTCTCGCTTGTGCACGTCAAGGTAGGTTGCGGAAAAGTCGCAGATGAAGACTGCTTTGGCGCCATTGCGAGCGAATTGGTGGGCAGACGCACGGCCAATGCCGATGGGAGAGTTGGTGCCGGTGATGATGACGACTTTGTCTTTGCATCGGCTGTTATTACATGGGTGAGCCACAGAGGGTAGAAATGGAGGGAGATGGAATGCGAATGCACATACGGTCCTACAGAATCAGAAGACACTTCTCTAATACGAGGAATATTTTCAAAGGTGCCCGCGTCGGGAATGCCCTCGACGAGCTGCTGGCTCATGGCCTGAAGTCTTCTTTTGGCAACGGCGGTCATTTTCAAGGAGGATTGAATGAGTATGGAGGCTTAAGATCTTAGAATGAGGTGGAAAGAATTGAAATTGCCGGTATGGAATGATTAGCCCAACACTTCCTAATGGCCTGGTAAATATATTATGTAGTCCGGCTCATGGAAAGAAACCATTCGGGTGGTTCCTTCTGGCATCACAACGAGCTGTTCTCCTCGAGGCTTTTTCTCCGCGCTTCGAGCGTTCGGCCCAGAAGCTGAAGAACCTCAAAACATCCCGAGGTTCAACAGGAACTGCACTAGTCCCTATTGGGTTAATGGATTGCTTACATCATCGATGTTGTTATTTCGCATAAATATAAAGCCGAACGCTTAGCAGTCCAGCCCACGTGTCACGTCATCAACCCAAACAGGAAAGGCGCGGGATCAGTCAGCAATGACGAGATGATACATGCGATGTCTTGTCTTCATCATCCATCGTGAGATTTGGCGTTTGCTTTTCAAGACTGCTTCTCCTTAATCTGTGTCGCTCTCTCTTGTTCGACACTCTCTATTAGCTGGCCTCAAAAAGGTATCCTTTTTGCAGAGCTAGTCCCCCAATCAGTCCACTGTTGCGTGATCTAACTACTTGTTTTCCTTTCCCCTTGTTTGAACGAGCAGGGTTTCCACCGACGCCTCCCTGCATTCTAGACTCTTTTGTACCCCGGCATTTCAACCTGGACATAGGTCCGTATAGAAACCATATAAGAAATGGTTACAACCCTAGACAGACAGGGGATTGAGTGATACTACCCGTCCCTCTACGAGCAAGCCCCCGCCTCGAGAACATTCATGCAGATCGGCGGAGATTTTCTCGCGTCTCTTGTCCAGAGGAGCCATGGCTGAGGCAGTCAGTTGCCCAGCCAATTTTCAAAAGCGATCTTCTTCCCAAACTTCTACATCGTCCCGAAGAAGCCAAAAGGCAAAGACGGTCCGAGCGAAACCTCCGAAACGACTTTCGACATCTTCCTCAACCCACACGCCAACTGATCTCACCTCATTTCCGTCCTTATCTCCCGACAGGTCTCCCGAAGGATTCTATGGCGAACCAGCAATAAACAATGCACTGAGCCAGGCACTGCTGTTAGAAGATGATGGGCAAAGCGTAGGGACCGAACGTGGGCGCAAGGCAACCCTTGTTGGCCTCACAACAAGTCTGCCTCAAGCCGCCGGTCGTGCAGCCCTGTTTAGCGACTCGATCCATTTTCAAGATGTGCCTGGGTCCCTCCATCTTGCAAGTGATGAACATATTGAACGGTTGGTTGCTCGTACTGGTGCGATAAAATTAGTGAGACAGTTTGCGAGGGATCTCGCATTGCGTGACGCTGAGATATCGGCGCTGCGACTTCGTGCTGATGAAAGGGAACGGGAGTTAAAAAAGATGCTTCGTGAGATGGAAGTCTCGAATAAGGATATTGAACGTCGCCTTTATCAGCTTGAAAATCCAGCAGACAAACAACAAGAAAACGACTCCGGAAATGATCAAGCGGCCTCACAGGCAGGTTCCATTGACCATATGATGAACCAAGCCATGCTTGACAACGTTGGCACCCAAGTATTTGACAACACAACTTACGGCAATGGAAACGATGATTTGCATGCAACAATTCGACCCTTCCGAGCTGATGGTGATACCCAGTCAGGCAATTCAAGCTTGCGATCTGTCAAAAAAAAACCTGTACTCGCCTCGCGAGGATGGCAGGAATATATTTGGGGAGGTACGGCTCCTAGCCGCAAGACTAGTGGAGCAAGCAGCATAGTTAGCGAAGCTGGGGAGAGAGATGACGACTCTGCGATCCGCTTGCCTCCATCTCGCGTACCTAGTGGCACTGGCGGTCGCCGCAAGCCTTTAGATTCTGATCTATTTTTACCTCCTGCACGAGACTCCACGCCTACAATACTTGCAGAGATTGCAAGCTCGAAGCCAGGCGATGGTGATGATAGCAGCATCCGTTCCAAAAGATCAACAAAATCTGTGACCTCATGGACTGTGAGGCTGTTCGCAGGAAATTCCCAGGCTAGCAAGGATACCGGGTTACTTCGAAGTCGAGCAAGGTCTGACACCCCAGACTCTCAGAATCGAAGTGCATCGCCCGCAATAATCCCCAACAAAACTGCTGGTTCTGCTGTGGCGGCTTTGAAACGCATAAATGGCGGTACTGGTGTCCAGCCATTGTCAGGAAGGTCCTCCGCAACATCAAGTATTCGTGGTTCAACAAAAAGTGCCACCGCTCCGAGTTCCCGACGCAACACGGTCCAGACCGTTTCGGTCGAACAGAGAGCTGCAAAGACCGACTCCATCCATATTGGCCCCGTCGAAATGGACGCTATTCTTCCGATGGAATCCCGACCGCCCACACTTGCACATATTTACAACGACTATAATCCAGGAGAGCTACTGACTGATCGCTTTGGGTTTATTTACGACCAGCGAAGGAATAGACGGCAGAAGGAGGCTAGAAATGCAGGCGTAAAGCAGGTTAATGGCAAAGTGATCGGCAATGCTAGCAGTGAAGGCCAAATAGACATGGCAGAAGCGGAGAATGGAGGAGCGGATGCCAATGACTGGCAGAACTATCTCAAGGTTGCGACTACGCCAACCGAACTTCTCTCCCACACCCCAGCTGCTGGTCCGATCATTTCGCTGGAACCTACGAAGCCTCGCTCCTCGTCCGTTACTATTGGCAAAGATGGATCTCTCTCAGTAGTCCATTCAAGTCATCAGTTGTCTGCTACGACCTCAACGGTCGTAGAAACTTACGGTGAATTTGCATCCACGCCCACAGAATCCCAAGCGTTAGAACCGATGACGCCAGAGCAAGAACCAGTGAGACTACTTCTTCAGCGTTTAACTGATCTTCATGATTCTTCTCAGAGAGAACGCACGGTCAAATGGAACGAGTTTATGCGCAAAGTTCGCGCCGAACGGCGGAAAGAAGGGGAAGCTGCGGCTGCATCTGCCGCGCCAGAGCGCTCTAATATTCGTCTTGACATGCCTGAGGTTGCAATTGCAGACGGAGAGGTGGTTGGCATAGCTGGCTTGGGAATCAAAGGCAAAGTTGGCCGCGCAAAGTGGCGAGAGTTTAGAGCCCTAGTCCTTGGGGGTATTCCTGTTGCTTATCGGGCTAAAGTCTGGGCTGAGTGTAGTGGTGCATCTGCTATGAGAGTTCCCGGATATTATGAAGATTTAGTGAAAGGCAACACAACCAGTGATGGAGATCCGAGCATTGTTGCGCAGATTGACATGGACATCAATCGGACTTTGACAGACAATGTTTTTTTCCGAAAAGGCCCCGGTGTGGCGAAGCTGAAGGAGGTTCTGCTCGCATACTCGCGTCGCAACCCGGAAGTTGGTTATTGCCAGGGAATGAATTTGATCGCTGGCTCATTGCTGCTGATCATGTCGACAGCGGAGGATGCGTTTTGGGTCTTGGCTTCAATTATTGAGAATATATTCCCGCCTCACTATTATGACCATGGTTTGGTTGCGTCTCGTGCGGACCAGCAGGTGCTTCGACAATACGTGGCTGAGATTCTGCCAAATCTATCGGCCCACTTGGACGAGCTAGGAATAGAGCTTGAAGCTCTGACTTTCCAATGGTTCCTTTCTGTTTTCACTGACTGTTTGTCAGCGGAAGCATTGTATCGTGTTTGGGATGTGGTCTTGTGTCTTAGTGCACCAGCAATGTACATTCCGCCGGCGGCACCTCAAATCCAGAAGCTTCCCAATACAGACACAATCAGAGTCGGCGCCTCCACGCCTGGAACACTGACCAACCCTACGTCTGCCCCAACGACGTCATCCGTCTCTGAAAAAGGCACCACCAGCAACACTGGTGGTGGTAGCACCTTTTTGTTCCAAGTGGCATTGGCACTTCTTAAGGTCAACGAGCAGCAGCTACTGAGCACATGTTCAACACCAGCAGCGGTCTACACATACATTAACCATCAAATGACGAATCATGCGATTAGCATCGATGGGCTCATTGAAGCTAGTGATGCCCTCCGGAATGTCGTTAGGAGGGAGGATGTAATAGCGAGACGGGCTGTGGCTTTGAAAACTATGACCGTTCCTGAGCCGTCTTTACCGTCGCAAGATGGGGATTCCATTGGCGAGGTACCCGAATGTGGAAATGCTTAGATATAAAATCCGCTCATTGAATTTGTTCTTCTACTTTTCCTTTGTCGATTTGCATTTGACGGGTGTTTAATTTTACTGCATAGTTATACAAGATACCCACTCCTTTGGCTTCAATTTGTGTGATAGCATGGTGACACGCCCATCAGCGAATTTTCCTTAAGGCCTTTTCCCTTGTAATATCCATAACTCACTTTTCCATTGGGATACATTATGTACAACGATTTAATACACATTGGTTCTAGGGCCTGCTTTGTTTCCTTGAGAGCTGTATCTTGCTGGAGGCGCTTGCTTTGACAGACGGCTGGACTGGAGAAAGAATTTAAATACCTTCGATCATGGCGCGCTACCGTCACATGCAATACTATCCATACGGTTGATATATTTCTATTAGGGGAAAAAAAGGCCAACACAATGAATACTCCATCTCCGTGCTAACTATTATTTGGTACTACTATGACATTGTGTTAAGCATTCTTACCTCTTCTTCTTTTGTGAACGGTCGAAGCTTCCCTCTAAGGCTGAACTTATGGATAAATTTGTTACCTTCAAGGAGCTTCACATCTACATATATTCTATATTCAACTTATATCCTTAAGATAAAAGCCATGTGCAATTTCCAATCTTTGCCAGCGGAACTGCTTCTAGCGTTTGCAGGTAATCTCAACTCGCACGATCTCAACAGGCTCGCTCGTACATGCAAGTGGTATAATGCGGTTCTCAACGATGTTTTGTACAAGAGAAGTGCAGCGTGTGGGCATGGCTTTCTGCTGGCCGTAAGAGAAGGTAGTGTCGTCTCGGTCAACAATTTCTTGACCACGGGTTCGGATATAAACTGAATTGGATCGTATCCCCGCCGAGGTTGCCCTGCCCATCCCGAAACTCGCCAGTGCTGCCCGATGTGCCGGCTTCACAAGATTCGTTACCCTTTTAAAGGAACTCCCCTCCAGGAAGCTGTTTTGCTAAACCGCCTGGAAATGGCTCGCTTTCTCGCTGATAAAGGCGCTGACCTCGAAAAGTCGGGTGATGGTCAGTCATCGCCCATCTGCATAGCTGCCGAGCAGTGGGAAGTGGAAATGGTGAAGATGCTACTAAACGCTGGTGCTTCCGTGAAAACAAGAGACCCCTTGCTTTCCTGTGCTGTAGGAGGAGAATCAGACTCAACAGAACTCGGGCGGTCAATAGTGAAATCCGGGGTGAGCCTCATGTACCAAGCCAGAGTTGCGCCGTTAGGGGGTCCTGCAAAGCAGGCGACGCGTGATCCACCCGAAAAACTGAGGTTGGAATTGGGGCAAATTATGTGGTGCCGAGCATGGATTGTCAAGATTGTGCTTGACGCTGGCGCACCCTTTGATCCTTTCTCAGGAGACCGCCCCAGATGGGCCGTAAGGGTTATAACAAATAACAAGCTAGTCAAAGCCCAAATCGACCCTTGGTATGGTTCCCGTGCAGTCTTGAGGACAGTCAGGATGTATGATAACAAGACTATCCTTCGTCTCGAAGAGATTGAGGAGGAAAACTCAAAACAGGGTCCATCTCCAAGGAACACTCAAAGACGGGCGTTTTCACCGTGGACTTGGTACCGTGACTCTGGTATTTTGTGGGTAACGTCAAACCAGAGGGCAGAATTTGATGTTGGTTGCTTGATTCTCGATCTTGAGTGAACGCCTCTTGGGAGAATTTATAGGGGACAAAAGACATCGAAGCGAGGAAGGATAGGAGTAAAGTGTTCGTTGCTCAAACCGCGGAATGTTGAAGAATCATTTACGGTCCACTGTTGATTTTTCTTTTTTGTGGTTATTCTTACTGATGCGGCCTGTTACTATTCTTATCCTTTGACGTGATTATTCTCAAAATTCAAAGATTTAATTTTCTTATGATATAAGCTAGATATCAGGCTCAGTCCAAGGCCACAAAACATGAATTATTGTCATAGTAAATGAAGCAAGTAGGAATATTGCAGTCATTGGAAGACGTATATCATGCCTCCCCGATCCACGGTAATCGTCATCCCATAAGGTGCCTCCAAGAGTGCTACGTCAAGAATCATATCTAAATGACTCTTTAACAATTGCTGCTGCTGTAAGCTAATCACTGTGCTTCGTGGCGGACGTCCCCCGCCGCCTCCAGTCGCACCGCCACCGCTCTTCTTTGAGCCTGGGCCGGTTCGTCCTGCTGTAGACGTTGACGCACCAGCACTAGGTAACCACTCCGTCGTAATCGTCAACGAAGGAGTAGGATTAGTTATCTCATATCTCGGCTTTGCTGATACACCAGGTCCATCATATACCATATCAGGAGCGCTAATTATCGACGATGCGTCAGGGTGGGAAGTATCCCAAAAGCGGACTTTGCGGTCAGAACCGCCGGAAATGAGAAAACCGCACTTGGAGGAGGAGTTGCTTTCTTGCTGAGTTCCAGTGGTTTGGTTGGCAAGAGGGACGTCAAGGCCTACGGCTATCGCGCGGATACCATTACGATCGCTGGTGATGCTATTAGGGGATGGCTCTGGTGAGGCAGAGGCCGCAAAACGAGAAAGAAGAGATTCGGGCTTTTCGTCATCAACACGCCACGGGTCATATGCTTTCCAAGTCATGTCGGGAGTAAAGTGGGTGTTTCGTTGTGCCGGGGCGGCTGTCTTGCCGTTATCATTGGGAGAGTTGCTGATGATAGCAGTCCGATATACTTCCCGACATTGCATTTTGTCAATATCCCAGACCATGATTTCCGAGCTGTTTTTTCCTCCACCGGCAACGCAAACCCATCGACCTCGCCCTTTTAGTGGGTGAATAAGCAGTCGGTGAATTGGTGTGCCACCGGGGAGACCCCATGATTTCACTAACACGCAAAATCGGAGATCCCATAGGTTAAGTATACCGTGGGTTGTGCCTAGAAGTAGCCAATTTCTCTTTCTATCAACGCAAAACGTTGTTGGCATCCCATAATGAACTGGGTTTTGTAACGTGAATACTTCTTTCATTGCCTTCAAATCAAGGGCGATGATTCTGGATTGGCTCGTGATCATCATGAGAACAGAATGAATGTCTGTACGATAATGCTCCATCCAAACAACATGTTCGCCCGCACCTTCGGATCGCGGAATTTGATATCGCCTGACGAGTTGCGGCTTGCCGTATCGAACGGAGTCATTATTACTCTGATAATCGATGCGAACTGCGTGGACGCTACCATCCGTGGCAGCGCTGACGAAGGTGTACGTATTTTCGACGAAAGTGACGCATTTAACTTTCGCTCCTACGGCGTGATGGTGGGTCTGACGAGATCGTGGTGTTAAATTCTTTTCAAGCCGAGTGGTATCCCACACCTTAACAGTGCCATCGTCTGAAGCAGTGACGAAAAAAGCATGATCTGGTGCTATTGCAACCCTATTGATAGGGCCAGTATGTTCACCAAACAATGCCACTAGATTCCCTTGTGGCCTCCAAGGTGTGTTTGAAAATTGTCCATTAGCTTTTTTGATTGGGCTTCGGCTAGCAATTGGAGCGACAACAGGCCCAAAATCAAACAAATCGACGGGGTAGTTCTCCGCAAAAACGGCATCTAAGAGTTTCAAAATTGTCGGATCATTGCCACGATATGTATGATTCGGTCGATATTGCCGAACTGGCTCGGTTGCATGCCCATCAGGTGACGCTGAAATAGTCGTTTGGGATGATCTCCTTTGGAATGGAGCATCAACTTCTCCAAGGACATTAGTAGAGGTAGTCGAAGTTTCAGCATAGGCTTTGTAGTTGTCTTGACGATTGAGAAGATTAATTGGACTGGACCGACGTTTGATATCATCGCCTTTAGCCTTGAGGTAAGGGCTCTCTGACTCCCTCGCTGATGAATCGGTTCTCGCCACTGATTTCCTTCGCCGAATCCGATTGCCGGTGTCTCTTCGTTCAGCATCCGAAGTCACCGCAGAAGAACTTATAGATTCTGATTGAGCATTCGGAGAAGATGTAAGCGAAGGTGCTGCTGAGGAGTCGCTTTTAATAGAGCTCAGCGTGTGTTGTCGAGAAATACTCGACTCTGCTTCAGTACTATCCCGCCTACCACCACGGCGTGGGCCGTGCCTTCGAGAAGAATCATTCCCATCAATTGTGGTTGACGCGTCTAATAAAGCATCAGTAATTGTATGAGTCTTTTTTTCACCATCAGATGACTGGACTCTTGCTAGTGGTTGAGGATGCTGTTGTTTGGGTCCTTGTTTTTTATCAAAGAAAATAGTTTGGGGCGTAATGTCATATTGACTCAAGGGAACGATATCCGCCATTGCCCTTGCCGAAGTTGAAGATAGTTCTTTAGTTCTCCTTGTAGCTACTCGCCAGATGTATTCTTTCAGAGCAAGGAGCTTAAATTCGTCCTCTGGACCCATCCCCAGGTTTCTGAGTCGTGTGATCCATTGTTGATCTTCTTCATTTTTAGTTATATTATTTAACGCTGAACGGCGTAGTTTTCCAAAATTCGTGACTGCACCACTTCCTAGAATAAATGTACCATCTTGGGCAGCAGATCCCCAGAAGACGCCTTTTTCAGACTTTGCAGCCCACACCTGAGCCATATCGTATACATTCTTGGGCAGCGGCTTTTTCAGGGCATCCAAGAGCTGGGGCGCCGAGATATCAGTAGTATTAGCCTTGAGGAACGGTCGAACAAGTGGCGATAGAATACAGTATTTGTCAGCCACAGATAGAAAGGACGTAGATGCGACCACAAAATGCATGGCTGCCTCCCGTATCCATACGCTTGGGTGTACAAAAAACCGCACAATTATATACAGGAGATCCCAGGTAGTCGATCTCTGGAAAAGTCCCAGTCTAGCCATACTCGCAAGAGACCTGAGGTCGCGCTCAACAACGAATTCTTCCGGGTCAGCCAGAGATTGAACCATGAGTGGGAGAATGAACTCTTCGAGACTGGTAGTACCAACATATGTTGCAACCCCAACTACAACCTCGAAAAATGCACACTTGAGGATCCAATCCTCGTCATTCAAATAAGTATTCAAATGACTTAGAATAACCTCGCTTGCTTTAGGATTCCCAAAGAATACGCAGAGGCTAGAAACAGAGCCTAGAAAGGCCCGGCGTACAGAGGAGTCAGGATCCGTCAAAAGTGCTTTAGCATGCATCTCAAAGAATTCTAACAAATCCACGCGAGCAACATCATAAAGGTTGTGGTAAGAAGCGTCCTCCGTCCAACCAGCCTCAGACCCGGCTGGCACCAAAGCCATCAGGCGGGCATCAGACCGTAGCGCTTGCACCATATCTAAAACTTGGAGTGACGTGTGAGCCAGCGAGGCGACGCAAGACGCATAAGTTGCTCTGACCATCGGGCCATTTGAGCCAAGTAAGAACGGTTGGAGTCTTGGAAATATGTACTCCGGGAAGATGTATGCATTAACTGGCGAAACGACTTTTACCATAGCCAGGAGTTTAGTTAATGTTCGAATTGCTGCAACCTTTACAATATCGGAACGGTCATTTAGTAGTAGCATAACAAAAGGAAGGATTCTATCCAGTTTTGCTTCGTCAGGGACTTTCTCGGCAAAAGCTAGAAGAATATCACACGCTTTCACTCTCGCAGAAGACTTGGCAGTGTTTCGTAGGCTGGAGACTACCAATGTGAGAAAAACTAAGATGCCATCAATCTCGTTGGAAGGAGCTTTAGAAGGCTTATAACCAGATACGGGCAAATCTAGTTGCATCGAATCAGTTTGGTCGGTCAATAGTGGAGTGGTCGCGTTCGTTCCGTCGCGAACGGTTTGGGGGTTCGATCCCAAGAAGTAGGATATCTTATCAAAATCAAGGAAGACTCTCTCAATCCGATCATCTGCTTCATAGAAATCCGCAACATTAATATCTGTACGGATGCGGCCTGACGACGGATCTGTGATCAAACCCATATATTGATGAAGGAAGCTATAAAAGTATTCTGGGAACGTCTTCTTCCGCCAGAAATTTAGGCATTCTTCCGCTGAGTAGCGCGACTCTGGATCGATGCTTATCATGTGTAGGATTAACTCTCTAACATCTGGGTCTCGAATCTCAGCGAGCTGACCCTGCTCAGGGCTGTATTCACCTTTGCGGTATTTATAGAGCTGACTTAAGGTAAATATTGGAGACTCGAGGAAGAGCTCTGCAATGACACACCCAGCGCTAAAGACATCCATAGCCCAGTTGACCTGGCGATCTCCTGAGTCTTCTCCGGCAGTCAAAAACCGTTCTGGGGCAAGATAGCAAGTTCGACGACCAGATGTATCGAAGTAGAACGAAAAGTCCGCAGGGTTGTCTTCAGGAAGGAAGGTCGGCTTAAAAGACGAAGAGAAGTCAGACAGATAAACCCAGTTCCACGAAGTGACCAAGACGTTTTCGGTTTTGATATCTCCATGGAAGATATTCTGGGAGTGACAATCTCGAAGAGCACACAGCAGCTGAAAACATATCCATTTCTTTTCCATGTCCTCTAGGAAAGGTCGTGTGCTACGTAAAGTTAGAATCTCGTTTGACATCTAGAAAGTGTGGGAGCACACCTTATTCGGTCATATAGAGAGCTATGTATGTACTGACGGACGAGATAGCCTCCAGTTCCAGTCTCGATGATCCGCTGGTATGAAAGGACATTTGGTATATCCCTCAATATCTTGCGCTCGCCTAAGACATCGTTAGATAGATAGATATGCTGAGGATGGCACAGGCAATACGGACGTATGATGGTTTTTACGTATGGATCCAACTTCAAACTTGGATATGGCTTCATGATGACCTTAACAAAGACCAGGCCATTATGTTGTCGAGCACGGATGCTTTTCATAAACCGTGCTGTCCCTAAAGACTTTTCATACACAAGATCGGCAAGCTCTGGTATGTCAATACCAGCCGACCCTGCAGAGAGGGTGGTGATAGAGTAACCCTGGCCCATTGTGAAGATGCCAGGCGTACAATAGAAAGGCGTGGAGATGAGGGTCTTCAGGAACAACCACTCTTATTTTCTAAATTTCCTAAAGAATATAGGTTTAGTTCCAATAGATTTCAAGCATCTGAAGGGCTCTTGTCCATGGTTTCAAAGGGAATTTGAGTACCACATCGACAGGCGATATTACGGGAGTGCACTCTGGAGCTCCATAAACCCGCCAGGTGTGGAAGAGAGCGGAATATAGGTTATTTTCAAATAGCGGTAGCAGCAAAATTCAGCATTCGGCATGGCCCGTTTGTGGTTGATATGGGGTTATTTGATGGCAGAGAAGCATCATCGTGATCCTTTCTGTTTGATCGATTCGATCGGCTTTCTGGCTGCGTTTGACGTTGCCTTAATGCCAAGACGGGTGACATAATCACACTTCACTATTTACTGCTTTCGTCCATCTCCTCGCCTTTCAACTCTTGCAACCTCCAGACAACCAAAGAAAAGCCTCCATGGGAACTCACCAGCAAACGGCCCCATGATAATGCTGTCTGGAGTTAGCACTGGCTTTGAGAAGATAGGAGGTGAATTGTTGAGCTGACAGTCGTTTCATGCTACTGCAGCCCTCCCCCCAATCAGAATCGATAGACAAGGGTTGATGAAATGGCGGGAAATCTTCAGCCGCACTAACACCATTCTTCACGGACTTTTAAATATCATGGGCTCGCCTGTTCCCATGATTTCGTCTCTATTCTTCCTCATTTGCTTCTGACTATTTGCTTCGAGTTAAGCATCTTTTTTTTGTCAAGCTGCCAGGCAAATGAATCGGCCATTTCCTTCCTGTCTTCCACAGCCTGATTTGACTTTCCAATCTTGAAATCTCTGTACCTCGACCATCTGTGTTTCAATAAATCTTCAGGCGTGTACTATCTTCCAGGAAAAGTGTGGTCAGTAATAGAGGCCCTTTTTTCGTTCGGGGCAACCTTCGCCGCTTGGAAACCTTCAACAAGACGCTAAAAAGTTCAAACGATGGTCAGTGCTTTTAGACACTTTCCCAAGTCGCTCGTGTGGCTAACAAGTCGACTGACAGATTTCATACGTGATATAGCAGAAGGCCGTATTCATCTGCCATCGTCAGCAATATTTTTCCTCTTGGGCTGTTTATCATCGATTCCTACTCGAACGCGAGGAGCTAACCATGCAACATGCTGTGACCCATGAAGATTTATCTCTTTGCACCGAGGGTTTGGTGGGATAAACAAAAAAAAAAAAAAAAAAAAAAACCAAGAAAAAAAAGTATATATACTGATATTAAGGGTTGTGCGCGAAGATATCCTGTGTCAACATATAGGAAAACGGCCGACTACCTTATTTCCAGGGAATCAAAAATCCCCACGGGCTATGAGTCAACCAAGCTCATTTCAGAGATCCTAAATTTTTTGACTACACTGTATTAAGAACTAGTTGCGACGGCAAAGCAAAGAAAGTTCCTTTTGTGTCGTTGCAGTTTTCGAAGCAACGGGCCTCCGGGGAAGAACATCCAACCTCAGAGCTTCACGTGCAAAAGCATCACTCAGGTCCGTTCAGCTCTGGATCAACATTAATCTCTCAGCCTCACGGAGTTTGAGATTTAACTCTGAGACATGAGAATTATGATGCAAGATTTTGCGGAAGCTGTTTTAGCCTTGGGCATCAGCCTTAGAATGTTCGCCTCTGTTTTGAACCACCCGAAGGCATTCACGCATGGTTCGTGTCTCATAATTGCTTGACCGCTGATGGCCGTTGCCTACAGGGGTAGACGGGGATATTGGTGGCGGAGATCGCCGATAGTGTCGAGAGGCTCTTGACTGAAATTTTCGCGCAATGACATTGGCTGATTAGCGCATCGAGAGCCTCACTGGCGAATATCCCGCCTAAAGGCTTTGCACTGCCCCAGAAAATAACAAGACGATACCTCGCTTATCACTAGGATCTGCGACAGCCTACGGACCATAGGTCGCATCGTTTGGGCTCAAACAAGCCCGAGGTGCACCTTTATTTTTCTGTCTAAAACAATCTTTTCCCTACCCAGCGTACGTGCATGGAACCATTCCTAATTCTAGTCTCGGCAGCCTCACGTCATAGACTGATTTGGCCCCTTTGCGGAGTATTTACGGGAAAGAACCCGGTCAGGTTAGGCCTTGAATTCGAGAGCCAGGCGCATTGATGGTCCCCTGCTTTCCCAGTACATTTTCCAAAACGACTCCGCTACGAAGGACATTTACTGGCAGATCAAGACCATTCCCGCTTTTAAGAAGGACACAAAAAGCGCCGTTCTTGTTGTTCGTGCGCCGTCGACAACAAGATTCCGGTAATTGGCTTAAAGTTTAGCTTTTATGCAAGGTGTTTCGATGGCTGGATCAATTGGATGAGAAGCAACGTTTGGTCAACGCGCTAAAGATCCCTGGTCAATGCACGGTTGCGTCCAGTCTGATTTTCAATGACAGGGATTAGTTGAAATATCGGTTGGCTATGGTCCTTCGATGAAAAACCACGCTAAAATCATGGCACTAGCTCTGATTGGCTTGCGATGGAGTTCCCCTGCTTCGCCGACCAGTGAAATCCAAATCGCATCTGCAGAAGATCACGTTAACTCCTGAAAGCAATATTTGAGATAATCAACGTGCAATTTTGCTGATTTTTCCTTGATTTTAATGTTGCTGATTTGGCGTCTTCCACACCCCCCGTTTTCTTTCCGGGAGTTCTGTGATACCCCATTTTTGAGTCTGGAGAGAGCATATTTAGCCGCCGGAGTATCCGAACAATGGTGGTTATCCTGCATATGCCTGTGAATGCGGTGGTTATGGTTGGTCTGTCGGCCTAAGCCCGATGCCTAACGTGTCTGATCCCTGGGGGACCCTCACTCTCTACAATGGGGCTTCGAATTTGGAGAGTAGCTTATCTGGGAATAGCCAGCACTGCCCCTCCAAGACGCTTTGTTTCCTTTCGCCAACAGCGTCAAACTTCAGATCCTTGCAGCGCTCTTAGTGTCGTAGGATGGCTGGGAGTGGTGTAGGTGGACTGGATGTTATCGTCCCGCTTTGCACTTGGATGAGCCCCGCGGCTAATTGCTGCCTGCATGTTACGATATGCTATTGTTTTGTCGGTGGGTAGGTGGCTATTAGGCACCCTTATGCTATTGATGATGAGGGGGGACAATGGAATAATAAACACGGACAAGTTTATGCCTGATTTAGTGGTTCAGCCAAGGAAGGGTGTCAATACCCATTTTGCAAAACAGCCAGGTAACAAGTCAAGCTGGAGGGAGCAGTGGTCACAACTTCCACTGATGATGTTTTTTCAGCTGGGATTGAGTGACTGGGATGCAGAGGAAAATGGGAAGAACTGTAAACTAAGTGCTTAATCAGCCCCGCTTGGCAGGCTCAGTTACAAGTGGAAACGATGCAGGGCACTCCATATGCAATTAATAACCAAGGGAAGATCAGGAGAGGCAGTCGGGTTTTGGTGACGAGGAGTTGAAAGCTTCCGGAAAAGTTCTAGGCGTATCATCGGGGCAGGGTTTCCGGACGATTGATACCCGCAGATAGCGTTGCTAGACGCCTCTCGCCTTGGAGAAGCAAAAGCCCCCGGGCCAGTAGATGACCCTGAAAAGTCTCGCCTATGCGAAGTGACGGGGGAAAAGAAGAACATGGTTGGGTGTGTACGCACGGAAGTATGTACACACATACGTGCATACTGAGTTACATACTACTGATCACCAACGGTAAGAGAGAGCGGGGTGGAGAGCTGCGCATAGAGGATTCTCTGAAGCTCGGTGTCAATCGTTAGGTAATGGTGAGACGGCAGGCATGAGGTCGAGTCGCAATTGCCCGCCCGCGACAGACCAGAATCATGCGTGGTTTCTTTTTTTGGGTGGTTTTGGCTTGTGGACTCGGTACCGATACAAGCCATGTACTGTATGTATGTACTGTACTAGGTACATCCAAGGACAAAGGAATTGTGTATTGGGATTACCGCCTGCAGGAAGAAACGTATGTAAGTATGTTCGATACATACATACCGTACCTAAATCGAGGGCTGTGTGGTCGTGGACAGGCCAATCACCAGCTGAACCAGACTGTCGGGTCGTATGTTTTGTTTCATCCTGTCACGCCCCTCCCAAATACGATCGGCAGGTATTTACCGTTCTTCTGGCTGTTCTTACATCCCAAAACGGCTGTGGCTTTTCCCTTCTTCTTCCTTTTCGCCTTCGAATGACTTCGGCTTCTTCTTAACTTACCGACTAAGTAGTTGTGACAGGCTCTCTCCCTCTCCCCCCTCCCTCCATGCTATTGTTTCCGAGCCCCGTCCTTCGAAGATCAAACAACCCATGTCTTTCTCCTCTGCAAAGCCTACTACCCAAATGCACCTTGGGTCTGCCCTCCATGGACTTCGCGGCTATCTGGCCTCTAGAACGATGCCTAATGCACTCTCTGGTCTGTCCCAAGGCAGAGTATGCCTTGTGGACGCAGTCTCCTGTTTCCTGTCTCTCCCTCAAGAACAGGTTCTGCAACGCCCCCCGGTCAATGCAGATGAGCCCTACTTACTTTATTTACTTCTTCGCCAATCGAATCCCTTGCCCTTTGCCTTTTGTACTTTTGCATTGATTCTGACTTATTCATATAGCTCCCTCCCTGCCAAATACTTTCTCTGCTTCTTCTCCATCTCCTTCTTGTGCTCTCATACTTATCTTCACCTCTGCTCTTTTCCTTCCTTCCAAGGCCTACAGAGTTCTCACAATCTCTTACACATACATACCTCACACATAGCTAGCTCTTGCACTTTGCTCTACCACTTCCCATCGAGAGCCCATGCACCGGCTTGATTCCTCCTAGAGACCCTTCTAAGCAAAACTATGGACCTCAATTCCAGAACTTACTCTGCTGCACATCAGCAATACTGTCCTCCATACAGATCCACCATGCCCACCTCGCCGTATTTGACTCCTCCGCACACTCATGCCCACACACAGCCATTGACGACTCATACGTCGGTGATGGCTGGCCTGGACATACTGGACTGCCATCCAAACCAGCAGCTTCCCATATGCGCTCCCTCCCAATCTCTCCTTCCACCCGCCGCCAGCTGGTCAAACGATCCTACCCCAGCCCCGTGCTACTCCAATGCATCGCCAAATCTAAACGAATACCAGGGCCTGGGGATGTATGACAACTTGAACGCAATCACAACGACCAACTCTCCCTTCATAGCTGCTAATACCAATGCGACAATGTCCAATGCCTTTCTCAGTCGTCCGTCCGTGTCTCGAAAGACAGCAAATGTTATGTACCAACGTTCGCCGATCCTAGAAGATGCAGGCTTGCATTACCAAGCAAATATGATTACGAGCCAGCCTACAACTCCAAGCAAAAGAGTGAAGATCAGTCATGACGACAGCGACAATAATGGGGCAAGCCAGAATAATTCGCAAAGGAGTCCATTACAACATGCCACGTTGGCATATCAGTACGAGGCTGGATACCCTGGTGCCCTAGGGTCCTCCCACCAAGCTCCTACTAACACGCTTCTTGAGTTGGATAATAATATCAAGAGACCCGCACTAGAGAACAGGGTACCAAGAGAGCCTCGGCACATTCCCGACCTTATAAATAGTGCTATTCAAGCTAGGTGCTCTTCTACGATCCCCAAAGGCGGAGTAAAAAAGCAACCACGGAAAGGCGCGACCAAGGCCAAGGGCAAATTTGAATGCCCAAAGTGCGGAATGCAGTTTACGAGAAACTCCAATTGCAAGTCACACATGAAAATCCACGATCCTAATCGGAAATTCCCCCACAAGTGCACGGTTGGACAATGTACAAAGGAATTCAGTCGCAAGACTGATTTGGCCAGGCATGTTGAGAGTGTAGGTGGTCCCATGATACAATATTATTGGTATTTTTCTATGCTAACTGATATTGTAGGTGCACCAGAAGCTCCGGAGATTTGGCTGTTCTGAGTGTGGGCATCGGTTTGCGCGACAAGATACCTTGAGACGGTAAGTCACGGGTTTTGGGATGCCTTATGTTTTGATCTACTGTCCCAACTTTACTAATTCATTTTCTTGACAGGCATTGTGAGGACGGATGCAGGAGACAACTGCGTCAAGCTCAACGGCTGGCTGCAGCAAGTAAAGCTGCGACCTCGGCTCCTTCCGTCCCATCGTACGCTGTAGCTCCGGTCACATCGCCGCCATCTGGTTATCGAGAAATGAATACGGAGCAGCAGCAGTATACCCGTCCGCACCACCCGCAGATCCACGATAACTTTATGCGCTCTGTTTTTTTTGGTTAATAATACACACGAAACATTTTCGCAATGTGCATGACGCCTACGGAGCTTTATCATGCTGGTTATGAATTATGCACAGCGCGAATCTTCTTTTTTTTTTTTTTTTTCTTAATATGTTTTCAATAGACAGGACCTATATGCATATAGATTGTCTCTTTCTTTTTCCTTTTTTATACTTTTTGCCCTGAGGGTCATACATTACCGAATAAAGCTCTTGTTTTCTATTTTTTTTATCTTCAAAGTTTTTTCTTTTTCAGTGGTTCGATGCCAGGGGTTCGATGGACTGAGCAGCCCGCTGATCCGGAAGGCTTTGGGAAGTAGGGTTTTCCTCCAGCCTTCGATGAATGTTCCATTTGGCTTCGACTGCATGATGGCTTGTGCGAATTGCTTTTTTGGGCCCCCTCTTGGCTCTTGGCGCCCGCTGTTGGAAAGGAGCTGCTGAATATCCCGACTCACGGGATATTCATTGTATTGCTGGGTTTTCTTTGTCTGCGCCTTGCTTTTTATTTTTTCTTTACTTTTATTTTTTTTTCAACTCCGTGGTTTTCACAGGCTGTTTTTCCGGACGGAAAGAGACCTCACAAGCTAGACTATACCCACTCTCGCACTGATGCCTGCCTTGTTGTTTTGTATTTTTGCTTTAATGAGCGTTGGGCGTAATTTTTTGATACTTTGGGCTATTCTGTACTTTGAAGAAAATAACAACTAATTTGAAACGTCGCAGTGCAGAATTTTGCTTCTAAAATCCTTCTCCGATTCCATTCTCAGCAGGTTGTGCAAGTTCAGCCCTACGTGATTGATGTATGGATTGGGTTTAGCGTACCAACTAGTTAAACTCAAACCTGCATGGCTGGTGGGGCCCTTGTTTGCTTGCTTGTTTGTTTGTTCTGGTTTTTGGACTGGGGAAGGAGTGGCCACAGCGCTTCGGAGGAGAGAAAGAGAGAGGAAGAAGGGAAGGAAGATAGGAGGCTGGGCATTAGGATTGGTTTCTCGACTGGAGTAAGGAAGGTTTGTTCTAGAATATTTGCCTTTGTGGGGGTTGAAGTCGGTGGCAAAACCTATGATACATCTGATCGATCCGGGAGCTACGGTATATACGTACATTCCGAGTACTTGTGGAGATACCACCATGCATACGGAGTACGTACATACATACATACAGACATTCTAGCTTTCCAGGAACGTCAATGCTGGGTAATAACCGCCGGTTGCAGAAATGCAGATTTGACAGGTTGCCAATTCCCTTGTTTCTTTTTTTGTCCTTCATACCGAATTTGGACCAATGTGTGTGCAGATCGTGACTAAGTACATACATACCTATGTACTGTTAGGCGCGGTATCACGAACCAATTCTTTTAGTTGGTTAGCTAGTAGTTATAAGTGATATGACGTGCAACTAATTAGTAGCAGCAAGAGTGATGAATCACTTTCCTTTTTTTAATATTTAGGGATGGGCTGGTGTTCGAATTTCCTTCCATGATTGTTCCATGCATCTTCCATTTTGGGCAAAAGATCGCCGTTGGTTCGGACTTCGATTCTTCCCTTTTTACTTTTTGTTTTTGAATTCAAGTCTCCTTTACACTTCGCCTACATTACTCGATTTCTTATCTAGCGTGTTTCGGGGATAGGTGTATGCATCCATTCCTGTCCACTTGCATCCAGGTTTCTGGCTCTCTTGACTCGTGTTGGGGGGTTGGTGAGAAGGGATTTGGTTTCGCTAAGCGCCCAGACATACGATCACATCTAGTTGTACTCCGTAGTAGTTACCAATCCATTGACCACCAAACTCAGAGAGGATCATCTCTAGATTGGTATTATGTGATAGGTAGATAGAGAGACCTCGTTCAATTTCGCTAGGGATGTTCTGGGCTTTGCCAAAAAAAAAAATAAAATAAAATAAAAAGTTGTTCCGGAAGTATTTTGTTGTAGGGGTATTTCTTGTTCTTTCGGCTCTGATATAGTTGATACGTCTGCATGCACATGTATGCATGTTTATCTACTCCGTGTCTGTTCTCCGAAGCTAGGGTTGGCTTTCATGCAGCCGTCTTCTTCTTCTTCTTCGTCCTCGGTCCCTTTTCTCTTTTTTCTGGTCTTGCAGGATTGATAGCCGTTCACCCTGCAGATTACACCATCGAACCCACACTAACCCCCCCTGCAGATATCGCAAATCTGAGTTTGAAACCAGGACCCTCTTCCCACCCCCATTATTGTTCGTGCGCCTTAGAGTTGACCCCAGATCCTGCACTGTCTGTTTCTGATTTATTTTTATTTTTAACTTTGTAGGAGCCTTGTAAGAAAACTGCCTTGACGGTATTTGATTATAAAAACAAAAAACCTGTACGTAAGGTATGAATGTACGTACGTACGTACATTGAGAGACAAGTATAGGTACATTGTCTGGGGTTGTATGGTTTCGAAACAAAATGTAGAGCTCTACTGGTTGCCTGTGCTTCTATGGAAGTTAGGGCGCAGCTTGATTTTCGAGCAATGCTCGTCCAAACCCCCCCCCCCCCCCCCC
This sequence comes from Amauroascus verrucosus, assembly GCA_001430935.1. NCBI lineage: Eukaryota > Fungi > Ascomycota > Eurotiomycetes > Onygenales > Onygenaceae > Amauroascus > Amauroascus verrucosus. The sequence continues at coordinate 140,107 of LJPJ01000912.1, forward strand.
CCCCCCGCCCC